>JAYEPQ010000002.1:83054106-83156606 GCA_036321105.1 Dracaena cambodiana | reverse complement strand
AATCAACTCTCTGTATAAATGAAATTCTTTCAGTTTCAGACATGGTTATTCATCTTGACATGGCAGTAGTTACGGTTATTCCAAGATCATGGGACTGTTGAGTTATTTATAGTATTTAAGCAATGTCGCCCACTTAGAAAAAAAAAAAAAAGGTAGAGCCAAGGTGGGGGCGTTACAGATTTGGTATCAGAGCCTAGGTTTAGGTGAGAGACCATATAACTACTGCCATATGAAAACATATCTAAGATACACTCTCAACACTTCTTCCTTATCTTTGATATCCATCAGATCTAGTATCCTACCATTCTATTATTTCTAATTCATTTGGAACATCTATCTTGAAATTCCATCTGATTAATTTCTCGTGGACCGTCACAGAACGATGACGACCCAATCTTCTACTAGCGCAAACCCAAATCCTACGGGTGAAGAGTCTGAGCTTAGAACTAAAGTGGAAAGAGTAGCGCAGACGCAAGAAACTACAACGATAATATTGGAAAGAATGCTACAGTCCAAAGAACAAGAAAGAACTGAGATGGTGTCAGATTTTCGAAGACTGCAGCCATCAGTATTTTCCGGAACAGAAGGACCACTAAAAGCTGAGCAGTGGATTGTGGATATGGAGAATCTTCTGAAGGCAGCAAGGATTCCAAAGGAGAATCACGTTGAAGTAGTATGCATTCAGTTGGCTGACATAGCTAGAATATGGTGGCTTGCAGAAGAAGTGAAACACCAGGAACCCTTAACTTGGGACAAATTTGTAGAGACATTTCTTGCCAGATTTTTCCACTTATCAGCGAGACAAGAAATGAGGAAGAAATTTCTAGGATTGCAACAAGGAGATCGAACTCTGGATGCATATGCCGCAGAATTTGTGAGGCTGAGCCAATTTGCCCCAACCCTGGTAGCTGATGAGGAGGAAAAGGCACACTTGTTCCAGCAAGGGCTGAGGTCTCATCTGAGAGAGCACTTAGCAGGGCATAACTACAAGACTTATTCAGAAGTGTTTGAAGCGACATGTCGTTTGGAACAAGTATTCGAGGAGAATAGGTCAGTGGCATTTAAAAGGTTGTTTGGGCAAGGAACAAGTTCATCGACCAAGAAATTTGGTGGTCCGCCAACAAAGAAACAGATGATGATGCCAAATCGAAATTCAGTAATATGCAACTATTGTCATATACCAGGGCATACCCAGAACACGTGTAGAAGAGCTCAAGGGTGGTGCCTGGCATGTGGATCCGCTAGTCATCAATTGAGAGATTGCCCAAAGGCCCAACAATCAACAATAGCCAAGATCCCGTTTCAAGCAACAACCAGGCCAATAACAACGTCAACCCAGAGAGTTCCAAGACCAGGCCAGAAAGGACCCTGGGAGAACCGACAACAAACCTATATTAGGGCCCAAGAAGGAGCAGGACGGAGGCAAGGGCAAATTAGACTAATGAATGCAGAAGAAGTTCAAACAAAATACCCGTACCTATTTTCATTATCAGGTATGTAAGTTGAGTCTATTTTTATATGACAACACGTACCTGTATATAATAGTATACTTTTTAAAATTGGAATTTCGAGGACGAAATTCTTTTATTAGGTGGGTAGAATGTAACACCCCAAAACTATCATTACAAATTATCAAGTCAAGAGTTTCTTTCTATAACCCTTCAAATTTAATTTCTAAGGGCACCTCCTTGGCATTTTGTGGGGATGAGTTGTTAGAAGAGAGTGAGAGGTGGCACTCTAGTTGACATTTGTCATGCATGCAAGAAACCTTAGGACTAGGCTAGAGGACAAGGTGACCAAAATGCCCTTAAGTATATCTAACCTTATTATCTCAAAGAGAATTCTTATCAAAAGAACAAAATAAAAATCACTCTTTACCCTTGGTTCTTCTAGTCCGTTGAGTAAAGGAAATAGAATGGAGGTTTTGCTAAAACAAAGGAGGAGATTAAAGGGAATAGAGGCAAGTATCACCTTGTTCTTATTCTCTCTTTGAATTCAATTGTATTTGAGTGCAAGTAGCAAGTATGAACTTTCTTGGAAATTATTTGATTTGTATTATGAGTACATGATTCCTTTTTCTTTATGGATAATTCTACATCATTTCGGATCTGCATACTTAGCCTGATTTACGGATGTTGGCAGTGAAAAATTTCTAAGTAAATAGGATTTGCCACAACAGAATGCGGAGCTAACCTTTCAGCTTCGCATTTGGCAATTTTTAGCTTCGCGTTTGGCAATTTTTAGCTTCGCGTTTGGCAATTTTTAGCTCGCGTTTGGCAATTTTCAGCTTCGCGTTTGGCAATTTTCAGCTTCGCGTTTGGCTATTTTCAGTTTCGCGTTTGGCTATTTTCAGCTTCGCGTTTGGCAATTTTTAGCTTCGCGTTTGGCAATTTCTAGCTTCGCGTTTGGCTATTTCAGCTTCGCGTTTGGCTATTTTCAGCTTCAAGAGAAACACGGATTTATACACTTGGCATGATTCGCGGATTTATGATAATATGACATGTGAATATCAACATGATACATGAAGGCAAGATTATTCATGAGAACAAATTCTAGTATCTTTATTTCAAGACATGATAACAAATTCTAGTATCCTTATTACACGACATGATAACAAATTCTAGTATCTTTATTACAAGACATGATAACAAGTTCTAGTATCCTTATTACACGACATGATAACAAATTCTAGTATCTTTATTACAAGACATGATAATAAGTTCTAGTATCCTTATTACATGACATGAAGTATTCTTATAATACATGTGTACATGATTCCAAATTTTGATTCTTGAACTCTTGATTCTTGTGAAATGATATGTATACAATTTGACATGAAAGTCCACGTGTTTCCTTTAATTCACGTATGTCATATGCATTACTAACATGGGAAAAACTACATGATGGATAGATAAGTACTGTATTGTACAAGGATCTTGTTGGCCAACTTCTTAATTAGGTGCTGAGGGCCTTTTACTAGCAGCACTGGGTGGTACTGAGCCACCGTCTGATACATGAGTCACCATATGGGTGATGCCAGTTACTTGTTTCATTTAACGGGGTCTGACTTGTAGCACCTAGCAGTGTGTCATGGTTCAGCGCCATGAGTTAGAGGCCGGGTCCCGAGTATGCACGGGCACTTGTACAATATGAGAAATTGCGCGCTATCTTATCCATCATTGAGTTTCAATTCCAACACTAACATGATATAGACCTGTTAAATTTTACACGAAACTTGTGAATGACTTACATAGTTCTGGTTACATGCAACATAATTGATATTTACTTCGCTTACACTTATCACCTTTACATGATTTATTTCTGCTATTTGAATGAATAGTCTTACTCAATTCATTTTCAGTATTCTTAAGATACGTTTGTACCAACGCAATTTATTTATTCTTTTATTTATTGTACTGTGATAGTATACGTGTTTCTTGTTTTTGTGTTACTTTCTGGGTTTAATTCCCTGGGTTTTCTTAAGCCCAGATCACGAAAGTAGAGAAGGGGAGATTGCTCCAGACAACGATCCTTACTTCACCAACCAGGTCGAGTAGAGGATACTAGCACAATACTATTTGGGTACTTCGCACTTCTTATTCTTGTTCCCTTTTGCTGAACACTGCTTTAACTTGTAGTATTTAACTCTTTTGTGTAAATATTTAGAGCAGTGTGCCATTTTATGTAATCAACTCTCTATATAAATGAAATCCTTTCAGTTTCAGACATGGTTATTCATCTTGACATGGCAGTAGTTACGGTTATTCCAAGATCATGGGACTGTTGGGTTATTTATAGTATTTAAGCAATGTCGCCCACTTAGAAAAAAAAAAAGAAAAAAAAAGGGTAGAGCTGAGGTGGGGGCGTTACAACTACTCCCACTGCATGTGCAATATTTTGTCTTGTACTCACTATTACATACATGAGACTCCCAACGGCCGATGAATAAGGCACATTTTTCATGTGTCTCATCTCCTCGTCTGTCTTAGCACCTTACTCATTTGACAGTTTAAACTGACCTCTAAGAGTTGTAGTTACCGATTTTTCATTCTCTATATTGAATCTCTCAAACACCTTCATTATATACCCCTCCTGAGATAACCACAATTTCTTATTTTTCTTATCTCGGATAATTTATATCCCAAGAAGTTGTTTCGCCTCACCCATGTCCTTCATAGAGAATTTTCCTATCAACTTTCTCTTCAGATCATTGATTTTCTACATATATGAACATGACATAAGCATATTATCACATACAAAGTAAGTATTATAAAGTTACCATCCTTAAACTTTTATAGATATACATAATGATCTGAATTGCATCTGGCAAAATTGGAATCCAACATAAATTTGTCGAACTTCAAGTAGTATTGCCTCGGCGCCTGTTTCAACCCATACAGGCTCCTATTCAATCGACATACTCAATTCTCTTTTTTTTTAACTTCATATCCCTCCAGCTGTTCCATGTATATATTCTCCTCCAAATCATCATGAACGAAAGCAATCTTCACATTAAGCTGCTCTAAATACAATCCCACAATACTCAATATTGTTCTGATAGAAGTTATTTTAACAACTGGTGCAAATATTTCATTAAAATCAAAACATTTCCTCTGACCAAAACCCTTCACCACAAGTCTAACCTTGTTGTTTGCTCAAAAATTGAATTTCTCCTTCCATTGCAAAATTGTTTGATTACAAGAGAAGATTGAGATTACAAAAATATCGAGAATTAACAAGAACGGGAATATTGATTTATTTCCTTTTTTTATGTGGGTTCGGGTGGCGATGGAGCCTCGCTGGTGCACTCCGTGGACCGTCTGATCGGGAAGAGGATGGCTCTGCTTCGCTCCTCAATTTCACGAGCTCGCCCCAAAATCGTCCCCAAAGTCCAAAAATCCAAAAGCGCTTTCTCCGACTAAATTTCTGTATTTTATAGATCGAAGAACATCGAAATTCGGCTCCAATCCTTCCTGAAAAATCGGATCACGAGATATTAGCTAAATAAATAGGAAATAAATAAACGGAAAACAACCCGCGGGTTGGCACCTGCGGGAGCGCTCCCGCGGGTGCCGACCTGCAGGATCGCTCCCGCGGGTTGGCACCCGCGGAAATTCCCGCGGGTGCTCCCGCAGGAGAAATCCCCCGGGTGCACCCGCGGGAAATTACTGCGGGTGGGCCGCTGAGCAAAAATAATTTTTTTTATTATTATTCTGTTTTATTATTTTTATTTTTCTGGTATCTACATAACCCCCTCCAAAGTTTTTGAAGTTCTGTATTGAACTGTACTGAATTTCGAAATACTTTGGATTCTTTAATTTTGGCTATAGACCTTTTAAAAGATTTGGTCGATAGAGATAACTGTTAACATATTTATTTATTCAATAATAAGCAGAGGTATAATTTTAACGTACTCATTAGATGACAAGCAGAGGTATCATGTTAACATGCTTGTTTTAAGTCAAGCAGATGTGTCATGTTAACGTGCTCATTTTAATCATAACCGTTCAGTGACATCTGGTATGACGGATCAGGAAAAGACAGAGGTGACATTAAACGTGTCTTAGAGCTCAACCTATTCAGAGGATCTGGTCATGATAGGGACAAGCTGACTAAACAGAGGTGATTGTTAACGTATTTAGCCTTAGAATTGGACTATCAGAGGTAACTGTTAACTTGATAGAGAGATGATTTTCGTTAGAGGTAATTTTTAACTTAACGATATCATAAACAAGTTCATCAGAAACTGTAATATTGGACTTGATGAAGTGTGAATTTTCTTTTCTGTCAGATGTGAAATCTTAACATGACAGGAGATTTAATCGGATTTTATCTCATTTGATTTTGAATTATAATGTCAGATGTATGATTTTAACTTGACAAATATTTTGGAGTGTCATTTACTCTGCTGGAGAAAAAATGATGAGGAAAGTTTTGTTGTCAGAGGTGAAATCTTAACGTGACAAGAGATTTATCTGATTAGGGTTTTTAGCAAACCCCCAGCTATTAATGGATTTGATTAGTCTTTACCAACTACCGTTTAAGTTGGGCTAGCCATGTTATTCCCCTCAGCATGGTGAGTTATCGAGGATTTCGTTTGGGCTTAAATGCCAAACTTTTCCTCTCCCCCTTGCCTTAGCAGCTTAGGGCAGCGATGTATCTTTATATTCGGATAAGGATGCTATTATGACAGGTTCGTCATGGGATTTTTAGCAAATCCCCAGCTATTAACGGGTTTGATTTGCTATTACCAACTACCGTTTGAGTTGGGCTAGCCATGCTCTTCTCCTCAGCATGTGAGTTGTCGAGAATATCGTTTGGGCTTAAATGCCAAACTTTTCCTCTTCTCTTTGTCTTAGCGGCGTTGGGAAATTCATACTTTTACCCCCAACATGAAGGGGTTGGCGAGAAACTGGTTCTTTTTCCGTTGCCTTGACGGCATTGGGCAATTCATACTTTCTACCCCCAGTATGATGGGATTGGCGAGAAATTTATTCTCTTTCCTTTACCTTGACGGCGTTGGGTAATTCATACTTTTTACCCCCAGCATGTTGGGGTTGACAAGAAATTTATTCTCTTCCCGTTGCCTTGTCGGCGTCGGGCAATTCATGCTTTTTACCCCCAGCATGGTGGAGTTGGCGAGAAATTTATTTTCTCCCCGTAACCTTGTCAACGTTGGGTAATTCATACTTTTTACCCCCAGTATGATGGGGTTGGCGAGAATTTTATCCTCTCTCCGTAGCCTTATCGGCGTTGGGTAATTCATACTTTTTACCCTCAGCATGAAGAGGTTGGCGAGAAATTTTTTCTCTTCCCGTTGTCTTGACGGCGTTGGGTAATTCATACTTTTTACCCCCAGTATGATGGGGTTGGCGAGAATTTTATTCTCTCCCCGTAGCCTTGATAGCGTTGGGTGATTCATTTATTTTTTTTATTTTTTTTTTAATATATTTTTTTTTGTTTTTTTGTTTTTTTTTTGTTTTTTTGTTTTTTTTTTTATTTTTGATTTTTTTTATTTTTTTTTTGCAGGTTATGGGGGTTTAAATTAACCGCCTTGAGCTCGTCTTGGGAATTGTTGTGAGCCCAAGTGGTACCTTTAGACCACACACATTAAATGTGTCAGAGTTAGCTCTAACTCCTTTTTTTTGTTCAGCTTTGAGCTGAACTGCTCCAGCGTCAATCAACGCTTGGATTTTGTCTTTTAGAATAAAATAATTTTTTGTAGGGTGACCTACAATCCGATGGTACAGGCAGTAATTCGGATCGTTAGTCTTCCCAACCTCTTTAGGTCTTTTGCTCTCTGGCAACTTTAGCATCTTGTGTTTGCTGAGCAGATTGAACATAGTAGTAGTATGTTCATCCTTGAACGAATACTGCTTTTGAAGTCTGGGCGACTTTGCTGTGTTGCTTATAGTTGGCCATGGTTTCTGCTTCGATGTGTTCTCTACCGCCATTGCCATTATGTCCTTTCCTTTGGAACGAGAAAAATGGAATGGAGATTCATTTGTACTGCCTCCAATTGTGGACTGCTGATTTTCGAGGCGTCGAAGTATTTCTTCGGCCTGTTCACCCTGCTTAAGCAGATCTTTCCATGATTTGGATTTGACCGAGCCCATCTTGTCTAGGATATCGATCAACAAGTTGTGTCTGCAGGTTTCCACAAGTGTGTCCTGCGTCATGCCATGTGGGCATCGAACAGAAAGTTCTCGGAACTGGTCGACATAAGTTTTGACCGTTTCGCCTTCTTCTTGCTTCGCTGCTAGCAAAAATAATATAGAGACTTCTGTATCATCTTCAAAGAATCGGGCTAGGAACTCACATTCTATATCAGCCCATGATTTAATTGTTCCCTGGGGTAGCTGCATGAACCAGGTAAATGCGGGCCCACGTAAAGTGCTTGCAAATATCTTAGTTATAGTCGGATCATTCCCCATGAGATGTCCTGTCTGTGATAGAAAGTAGAAGATGTGCTGTTGCGGTGAACCTTTTGTTGGCAGTGAAAATTTCTAAGTAAAAAGAAATTTTCCACACAGAACGCGGAGCTAACTCTGTAGCCCCGCGTTTGGCTATTTTAGCCTCGCGTTTGAGCAAAACGGGGAGCTAATCCATAACTCCGCGTTCTGATGAATTTAGCTCCGCGTTTACTCCGCGTGAGCAGATTTCATTAGAATCCTAAATTGATTGTGATTGAGATTTGGGCTTATCCAATACCCAAATTGAGTCCAATCAGAATTCCAAATCAAGATATTTAAATCAATATTAAATATTTGATTAGAATCCTTGATGAATACAAAAATCTTGATTCCTATTCCTATGGATATCTTGATTCTTATTCCTATGGAAACTCTCATAACCACTAAAGTCTATAAATACCCTCTTTGAGGAAACTTTAAAAGAGGATCAATCAATAATAGATCAATCTTTTTGATCATCGGTCTTCTTTTCAGCAACAAAGGTCTTCTTTTTCGGATCCTTTGACAATTCCAGTACGCGAGAGAGCCTTGAAGTCAGAGGTATTCTTCTTCTTCCTTTCGGTTCTTAGAGAATTCAAGTTACGCACAGAGCCTTGAGTTCGGGAGAGACCGAAGAAAATAGTTTACAATCGGCTGTTATCTTCAAGAGAGAAGAGTTCGGCGTTCGATCGTCCAAAGGAGCTGCTCGACAGATCCCATCGCCACTGATCCCACGTTTACTATTGTAAAAGAGAGCGATTGAAGTATAAAATCCTCTCGTTTGTTCTTCTTATCTTGTTCACTTTCATTGTAATTCAAGTTTATTCAATGGGAGGAAGCAAAGGAAATTTTGCGGCGAACAAACTAGCGACCACAGTGGGAGTCATCTCTTTCACTGATGAAGAGATTGTGGCGCAATCGGACGTCGACATGATCGGATCCGAAGTAGACATGCTCGTTGTTGAAATCGACCAGCAGAAGTATGAGGAGTTCCTCTCCTCTGAATCAGGTAACTTGGATGAGACGCGACACTATCGTCGCATGTACTCTAATACCCGAGCAATGGGTAAAAAGGTATCCACCGAGATACGGGGATCCTTGGAGACTACGGCTATAGGGTCGATGCTCGGACAGGAAACCCTAGCAGAGTATGAGCTTCCGAAACCCTAGCAGAGTATGAGCTTCCGACTGCCGAAGAAGACCTGGGAACTGGATTGACCAGAACCCAACTCCGAAATAGGAATCGGAGACTAAGGCGGAAAGCCCTCAAAGTCCGCCTTGGACGCGGAGCTAACCTTAGAAGACGCGAGGCTATGGTCCCTCGCAAATTGGCTCGCGTTAATCACGAGACCAGTTACTATCGCGTAAAACGCGAAGATACAACTTGCCTTAAAAGCAAGGAAAAGCCAGCGTGTGATTTTCCACGCGAGGCTGATGCTAAGCCAAGCAAGAAACGCGAGGCTAGTAATACTGGCGAGTTACGCAAGACTTATAACACTCGCGAGAAACGCAAGTATAAAAATTCAATAAAGTCAGCGTGTGATTTTCCACGCGAGGCTGATACTAAGCCAAGCGAGAAACGCGAGGCTAGTAATACTGGCGAGTTACGCAAGACTTATAACACTCGCGAGAAACGCGAGTATAAAACTTCAACAAAGCCAGCGTGTGATTTTCCACGCGAGGCTGATACTAAGCCAAGCAAGAAACGCGAGGCTGCTAGTACTTGTAATAAACGCAAGATTCCTGACACTCGCGAGAAACGCGAGTATAAAAATTCTTTAAAGCCAGCATGTGACTTTCCACGCGAGGCTAATACTGAGCCAAGCAATAAAAGCAAGGCCAGTAATACTTGCGAGAAACGCGAGATTCTCCGCGAGGAACGCGAGGATGATTGGCAGATAGTTGTCAGTCGTAAAAACGGCGCTAAGCGCGAAGCTATGATTTGCGGTAGTTTCAAAGATAAGCCAGCGTGCTAGAATTTTCCTTCACGCGGGGCTATTATTCCAGAAGCTAAACTTCTGAAGACAAGCCAGGCCAGCGAAGAACGCGAGGCTAACATGGCCAGATGCGGAGCTATTCCTCAGCCCCGCGCTACAATACGCGAAGCTACTACCAAGCTCCGCGTGGATCAACCCAGCCGCAGGATCAGGGCAAATCCTCATGCCAGCGGACCAGAACTGGACTCCAGTAATCCTAAGAAGTTTCAGTGGGTTCCTAGACCCTCTCAAAAGTTGAATAGGTCCCATAATTCCATAGCTGAAGATGTTGATCTCAGGGAATATCTCTCCAAGAAAAGGAGCATAGAACAACTTCAAGCCAAACCTGTTTGTCACTGCCAACACCTTTACCGTCGAATGATTGAAGATTCAACGGCTTATATTTTGCAGGGTAAGGTACGGTTTCCCATTCTATGGGATATGGACGTGCTACCCCCACCTCTTGCAGCTTTTTGCGAAGAAGATGTTGTAGTTGGTTCTCCATCTTCTCTATTTTCTCTGCGTGAGGGTTGACGATAACCTTCACTTTCTCTTCTTCACTTGAATGAGGAGGAATTTCTTCATTCTCATCCTCACTGTCCTCATTTATTTGGACAGGCCATTTTCTTTCCTGTCGATCAGAAATAGACGACGAGGATTGGCTCTTTCTAGTTTGAGCTAACAACTGAATCAAAAGTTGTTTCATTTCTCTTATAGTCTCCTCTTGCTGTTCGAGACGTTTTTCTTGTCTCTCAAGCCTTTCAGAAACTTCTTCTAGGCGCACGCCCTCTGGTTCGATAGGAACACCTTTTGACCCTGGAGTGATTTCCTTATCCGAATGGTTGTTTCCGACCACCGTTTTGCCTTTATTAACCATATGTGATGAGGCAGCAGGTAGATCGGTTCCAGAGTACACCCTTTTTGCCGTCTGTATTCTTTTGGGCTCGGTGATCCGATCAAAAACAGACCGTTTTGAGTTGCATTGGCAGTTTGATAGAACAGTTGAAATCAGTTGTTCGCATTGGCAGTGAAGAACATTTTGTGAGGAGTCCTTCTTCCAATTGAGATATTTTCTCAAATCTTGAGGTATCTTCTCCTCTCTATTTGCATCTTGACGCCTCTTGCGTCGCAAATTTGGTTCATAATACTGGAGAGTCTGCAATATCTCAGGGCTGAGCTCTTTTCCAGCATCAGATTGTTCCTCAACCCTCCTGCGGATTTTCTGGAGTGCACGCTGGGCTGAGTAGTTGTGTGGGCTCTGGATACCTCTGATGGAGAGATTAAAATTCTTGGTGTATGTTGCGTGCTCACCATAGGCGTGCTTGAAGAGACATGAGGGTTGTGTTCATTGAACGTAACCCATCGGTGGCATCTGCGGGATGCAACCCGCGATTGAAATTGCAGATTTGTACCCGTAGTTGCAACCCGGGGGTTGGCACCAGCGGTTGGCAACTGCGGGATGCCACCCACGGGTTGGCACCCGCGGGATGCACCCGCGGTTGCAATCCGTGGGCTGCCACCCGCGGTTTGCAACCGCGGGTGGAACCGCGGGTTGCCACCTGCGGTTGCAATCCGTGGGTTGCCACCCGTGGCTTGCAACCGTGGGTTTGCACCCGTGGGGTTGCTTCCGAGGTTTTTTACCATCCCGAAGTTTTCTGTCCCGGAGTTTTCTGCAATTTTTCCTGTATGATTGAGGCGTACTCGTTGAGTTTTACGCCTTAAATTTCTCTTTTGGGAGCGGGTCAGAGACTGGTTTGACTTTTGGCTTGACTTTGGAACGGGCGATAATGCCGTATACTTGACAGACGATGACGTATTGTCAGTTTCAACGGGCGATGATGCCTCGTAAGTTTTCATAGGCGATGACTCCTTTTGATTTCCAGTGGGCGATGACGCCTCACGTTTTTTCATCGTCACCCGGCGATAACGCCTAGGCTCCGAATCAGAGGAAGAAAGAAATTTCTCATATTTTTGCTGGTCAACTTCTATGACCAGTGTCTAAACCATTGAGCCAATCGGTACCCGGTCGGACTGCGCCACCAGATTCTCTGTAGTAAACAGAGGGGCTCCCACTGTGGTCGCCAGTTCTTGTTTGCTCAAAAATTGAATTTCTCCTTCCATTGCAAAATTGTTTGATTACAAGAGAAGATTGAGATTACAAAAATATCGAGAATTAACAAGAACGGGAATATTGATTTATTTTCCTTTTTTATGTGGGTTCGAGTGGCGATAGAGCCTTGCTGGTGCACTCCGTGGACCGTCTGACCGGGAAGAGGATGGCTCTGCTCCGCTCCTCAATTTCACGAGCTCGCCCCAAAATCGTCCCCAAAGTCCAAAAATCCAAAAGCCCTTTCTCCAACTAAATTTCTGTATTTTATAGATCGAAGAACCTCGAAATCCGGCTCCAATCCTTCCTGAAAAATCGGATCACGAGATATTAGCGAAATAAATAGGAAATAAATAAACGGAAAACAACCCGCGGATTGGCACCTGCGGAAGCGCTCCCGCGGGTGCCGACCCGCGGGAGCCCTCCCACGGGTGCTCCTGCGGGATTTCCGCGGGTTGGCACCCGCGAAAATTCCCGCGGGTGCTCCCGCGGGAGAAATCCCACGGGTGCACCCGCGGGAAATTCCCACGGGTGCTCCCGTGGGAGAAATCCCGCGGGAAATTCCGGCAGTTGGGCTCGCTGAGTAAAAATAATTTTTTTTATTATTATTCTGTTTTATTATTTTTATTTTTCTGGTATCTACACTTGTATCTTTGTGTCTCTCCAGTCTCATATTTCACCCTGTATAACCACTTGTTATGCAACACTTTCATCTTTGTCGGTCGCTCCACCAATTTCCATGTATGATTTTCATCTAAAGAAGGCATCTCATCACTCATGGCTTGCTCCCACTTAAGATGAAACTTATCCTGCATAACTTCTTGGTAACTCTCTGGTTCACCTACATCAGCATATAAAATATGATATAAAGGAAGACAAAGTTTTTGAGTTGACTTCTTTATCCTAGTGCTCCTCCTCAAATTGGGAACACTCTCTTCCTCTGATGAACTACTGGAACCATTTATTTCAGCCAGCGGCTCTCTCTTCTATTCGGTCTCATCAGAAACTTGTATATTCTCAGGTGTAGCCATTTCTTCTCCTTCAGAGGTAGGTATTTCTTCCTTTGTTTCATCCATGGGATCCATCTCATCCTGTGGCTCATCTAACTCTAAGTGCTCTTTCTCAACTATTTTTTCACTCTTCTTCTCCATTCTGTCTTTATACATACAACGCTCATTGAATACTACATATCTGCTATGAATCACATTGTTATGCTCATAATCCCATAAACGATAACCATATTCATCGCCACATTGTTGGAATTAAGTTTCTTTCTCATCTCATGATCCACATGTGCATATGTTATACAACCAAATACATTTAAGAATAAATAATTCATAGTCTTACCAGACCATACCTCCTCTGGAATTTCTCTATCTAAAACATTAGTCGGACTCCTGTTGATCAGATAGACTGTCGTATCTATAGCGGCTCCCCAAAGTTGCAAAGGTAAGCATGCTGTACGCCCGAAAATTGCATCTTTGATTCCATTGCAAAAATTATTTGATTACAACGAAGATTTGAGATTACAAAAATTCCGAAGAATTACAAGAACGGGAATATTAGTGGATTCCCTTTTTTATGTGGGTTCGGGTGGCGGTGGAGTCTCGTTGCTGCCTCCGTTGACCGTCCGACCAGGAGAAGATGGCTCTGCTCTTTTCTTTGATCTCACGAGCTCGCCCGAAACCTTCCCAAAGTCCAAGAATCCAAAAATCCAAAGTCCAAAAGTCCCATCTCCCGTTAAATTCCTGTATTTTATAAACCGAAGAAGCTCGAAATCCGGCTCAATTCTCTCCTGAAAAAGCGGATCACGGATTATCAGGAAAATAAATAGGAAATAAAACAACGGGAAAACAACGAAAAACAACCCGCGGGTGGCAACCCGCGGGATCGCCCCCGCGGGTTGCCACCCGCGGGAATCCTCCCGCGGGTGGCAACCCGCGGGGGCTCCCGCGGGTTGCAACCCGCGGGAGAACTCCCGCGGGTTGCTTCCCGCGGGGGTTCCCGCGGGTTGCAACCCGCGGGTGCTCCCGCGGGTTGCTTCCCGCGGGTGCCCCCGCGGGTTGCAACCCGCGGGTGCACCCGCGGGTTGCATCCCGCGGGTGCTCCCGCGGGATGCTTCCCGCGGGTGCCCCCGCGGGTTGCAACCCGCGGGTGTTCCCGCGGGTTGCATCCCGCGGGTGCACCCGCGGGTGTGCCCACTTAGAATTTTTTTTTTTTTTTTTATTTTTTATTTTAATTTAATTATTTTTAGTGTCTACATAACCCCCTCCAAAGTTTTTGAAGTTCTGTATTGAACCGTACTGAATTTCGAAATACTTTGGATTTTTTTAATTTTGGTTATGGACCTTTTAAAAGATTTGGTCGATAGAGATAACTGTTAATATATTTATTTATTCCATAACAAGCAGAGGTATGATTTTAACGTACTCATTAGAGGACAAGCAGAGGTATAATGTTAACGTGCTTATTTTAGGTCAAGCAGAGGTATAATATTAACGTGCTTATTTTAATCCTAACCGTTCAGTGACATCTAGTATGACGAATCAGGAAAAGACAGAGGTGACATTAAACGTGTCTTGGAGCTTAACCTATTCAGAGGATTTGGTCGTGATAGGGACAAGCTGACTAAACAGAGGTGACGGTTAACGTATTTAGTTTTGGAATCGGACTATCAGAGGTAACTGTTAACTTGATAGGGAGATAATTTTCGTCAGAGGTGATTTTCAACTTAACGATATCTAAAGCACGTTCATCAGAGGTTGTAATGTTGGACTTGATGAAGTGTGAATTTTCTTTCCTGTCAGAGGTGAAATCTTAACGTGACAGGGGACCGATTTAATTAGGATTTTATCTCTTTTGATTTTGAATTATGATGTCAGAGGTATGATTTTAACTTGACTAATATTTTGGAGTGTCGCTTGCTCTGTCGGAGCAAAATGACAAGAAAAGTTTTGCTGTCAGAGGTGAAATCTTAACGTGACAGGAGATTTATCTGATTAGGATTTTTAGCAAACCCCCAGCTATCAACGGGTTTGATTTGCCTTTACCAACTACCGTTTGAGTTGGGCTAGCCATGCTATTCCCCTCAGCATGGTGAGTTGTCAAGGATTTCGTTTGGGTTTAAATACCAAACTTTTCCTCTTCCCTTTGCCTTAGCAGCTTAGGGCAGTGATGTATTCTTATATTCGGGTAAGAATACTGTTGTGACAGATTTGTCGTGGGATTTTTAGCAAACCCCCAGCTATCAACGGGTTTGATTTTGCCTTTACCAACTACCGTTTGAGTTGGGCTAGCCATGCTATTATCCTCAGCATAGTGAGTTGTCGAGGGTTTCGTTTGGGTTTAAATACCAAACTTTTCCTCTTCCCTTTGCCTTAGCGGCATTGGGCAATTCATACTTTTACCCCCAGTATGGTGGGGTTGACGAGAAATTTATTCTCTCCCCGTAGCCTTATCGGCATTGGGTGGTTCGTACTTATTACCCCCAGTATGATGGGGTTTGCGAGAAATTTATTCTCTTCCCGTAGCCTTGTCGGCGTTGGGTAATTCATACTTTTTACCCCCAGTATGGTGGGGTTGACGAGAAATTTATTCTCTTCCCGTAGCCTTGTCGGCGTTGGGTGTTTTTTTTTTTTTTTTTTTTTTTTTTTTATATATATATATTTTTAATTGGGGGTTTAAATTAACCGCCCTGAGCCCATTTTTTGGGAATTGTTGTGAGCCCAAGTGGTACCTTTAGACCTCACGCATTAAATGTGTCGGAGTTAGCTCTAACTCCTTTTTTGTTCAGCTTTGAGCTGAACTGCTCCAGCGTCAATCAACGCTTGAATTTTATCTTTTAAGATAAAACAATTTTTTGTGGGGTGACCTACAATCCGATGGTACAGGCAGTAGTTCGGATCGTTAGTTTTCCCTACTTCTTCAGGTCTCTTGCTCTCCGGCAATTTAAGCATCTTGCGTTTGGTGAGCAGATTGAACATAGTAGCAGTATGTTCATCCTTGAACGAATACTGCTTTTGAAGTCTGGGCGACTTTGCTGTGTTGCTTGTAGTTGGCCATAGTTTCTGCTTCAGTGTACTTTCTACCGCCATTGCCGTTATGTCTTTCCCTTTTGAACGGGAAAAATGGAATGGAGATTCGTTTGCACCGTCTCCGGTTGTAGACTGTTGCATTTCGAGACGTCGAAGTATTTCTTCGGCCTGTTCGCCCTGCTTAAGCAGATCCTTCCATGACTTGGATTCGACCGAACCCATCTTGTCTAGGATATCGGTCAACAAGTTATGTTTGCAGGTTTCCACAAGCGTATCCTGCGTCATGCCATGTGGGCATCGAACGGAAAGTTCTCGGAACCGCTCGACATAAGTTTTGACCGTCTCGCCTTCTTCTTGCTTCGCTGCTAGCAAAGATAATATGGAGACTTCTGTATCATCTTCAAAGAATCGGGCTAGGAACTCACGTTCTACATCAACCCAAGATTTAATTGATCCCTGGGGTAGTTGCATGAACCAGGTAAATGCGGGCCCCCGTAAAGTGCTCGCAAATATCCTAGTCATAGTTGGATCATTCCCCATAAGATGTCCTGTCTGTGAGAGGAAATAGAAGATGTGTTGCTGCGGCGAACTTTTACCGTCGAATGATTGAAGATTCAACGGTTTATATTTTGCAGGATAGGGTACGGTCTCCCATTCTATGGGATATGGACGGACTACCCCCACCTCTTGTAGCTTTTTGCGATGAAGAAGAGCTTGTAATTGGTTCTCCATCTTCTCTATTTTCTCTGCGTGAGGATTGAGGATAACTTTCACTTCCTCTTCCTCTCTTGAATGAGGAGGCACTTCTTCATTTTCGTTTTCGCTGTCTTCATTTATTTGGACAGGCCGTTTTCCTTTCTGTCGACTAGAAATGGACGGCGATGATTGGTTCTTTCTAGTTTGAGCCAGCAACTCAATCAAAAGTTGTTTCATTTCTTCTATGGTCTCCTCGTGCTGTTCGAGACGTTTTTCTTGTCTCTCAAGCCTTTCAGAGACTTCTTCTAGAAGCGCGCCCTCTGGTTCGATAGAAACTCCTTTTGATCCTGGAGTAATTTCCTTATCCGAAAGGTTATTTCCGACCACCTTTTTGCCTTTATTAACCATATTTGATGAGGTGGCAGGTAGATCGGTCCCAGAGTATGCCTTTTTCACCGTCCGTATTCTTTTAGGTTCGGTGATCCGCTCAAAAACGGATTGTCTCGGATGGCACTCGCAGTTTGATAGAACAGCTGAGATTAACTGTTCGCATTGGCATTGAGGAGTATTTTGTGCAGAATTCTTCTTCCAATTGAGGTATTCTCTCAAGTCTTGAGATGTCTTCTCCTCTCTATTTGCATCTTGACGTATTTTGCGTCTCAAATTTGGTTCATAATACTGGAGAGTTTGTAATATTTCAGGGCTGAGCTCTTTTCCAGCATTAGATTGTTCTCCAACCCTTCTGCGGATTCTTCTGGAGTGTGTGCTGGCCTGCGCAGTTGTGCGGGCCTCGCACGCATCTGACTTGTTCTTCGGGATCTGGAGGATTCTATCATGAATATGTTCATCCGAAGAGAAATTTGAAGATCTATCCTCAGGTGAGTTCATGAGCACATCCTTATATTTATTTGTAGAGGAACGGGATGGTACATCTGAGAGAGTAACCAAAAAGTTAGATGTGCGCTGTGTGCTCACTGCGCGTGTGCCCGAATAGACACCAGAACCAACCCTTGATTTTTCATGCGGAGTGCAACCCACGGGTTGCAACTTGCGGTGTGCAACCCGCGGTTGGAACCGCGGGTTTCCACCCGCGGTTGCAACCGCGGGTTTCCACCCGCGGTTGCAACCGCGGGGTTGCACCCGCGGGGTGCAACCCGCGGTTGGAACCGCGGGTTTCCACCCGCGGTTGCAACCGCGGGGTTGTCCCCGCGGGGTGCAACCCGCGGTTGGAACCGCGGGTTTCCACCCGCGGTTGCAACCTCGGGGTTGCCTCCGTGCGGTGCAACCCGCACTTCTGCCTGCGGATTTTTATTTTTGGAATTTTTATTTTTGAAATTTTTTCTTTCCGATGTTTCCTGATCTGGATTTTCCGAGCGCAATTTTCCAGAGGCACTGTTGAGGCGGGCCCGCTGTGCCTTACGCCTCAGGTTTCTCTTCTGAGAGCGGGTCAGGGACTGGTTTGACTTTTGGCTTGACTTTGGAACGGGCGATAACGCCTCGTAAATTTCAACGGGCGATGACGCCTCGTAAATTTTCATAGGCGATGACGCCTTTTGATTTCCAGTGGGCGATGACGCCTCACATTTTTTTATCGTCACCCGGCGATGACGCCTAGGCTCCGAATCAGAGGAGGAAAGAAATTCCTCATATTTTTGCTGGTCAACTTCTATGACCAGCATCTCAACCATTGAGCCAATCGGCACCCGGTCGGACTGCGCCACCAAATTCTCTGTGGTAAACAGAGGAGCTCCCACTGTGGTCGCCAGTTCTTGTACGCCCGAAAATTGCATCTTTGATTCCATTGCAAAAATTATTTGATTACAACGAAGATTTGAGATTACAAAAATTCCGAAGAATTACAAGAACGGGAATATTAGTGGATTCCCTTTTTTATGTGGGTTCGGGTGGCGGTGGAGTCTCGTTGCTGCCTCCGTTGACCGTCCGACCAGGAGAAGATGGCTCTGCTCTTTTCTTTGATCTCACGAGCTCGCCCGAAACCTTCCCAAAGTCCAAGAATCCAAAAATCCAAAGTCCAAAAGTCCCATCTCCCGTTAAATTCCTGTATTTTATAAACCGAAGAAGCTCGAAATCCGGCTCAATTCTCTCCTGAAAAAGCGGATCACGGATTATCAGGAAAATAAATAGGAAATAAAACAACGGGAAAACAACGAAAAACAACCCGCGGGATCGCCCCCGCGGGTTGCCACCCGCGGGAATCCTCCCGCGGGTGGCAACCCGCGGGGGCTCCCGCGGGTTGCAACCCGCGGGAGAACTCCCGCGGGTTGCTTCCCGCGGGGGTTCCCGCGGGTTGCAACCCGCGGGTGCTCCCGCGGGTTGCTTCCCGCGGGTGCCCCCGCGGGTTGCAACCCGCGGGTGCACCCGCGGGTGCTCCCGCGGGATGCTTCCCGCGGGTGCCCCCGCGGGTTGCAACCCGCGGGTGTTCCCGCGGGTTGCATCCCGCGGGTGTGCCCACTTAGAATTTTTTTTTTTTATTTTTTTATTTTTTATTTTAATTTAATTATTTTTAGTGTCTACACATGCATGTAGTCTCATACTTTGAGCTCGCTCCAAAATGGTTATATTCATCCTCTTAACCAATCCATTCTGCTGCGGTATCCTCGGTACAGTCATCAAACTCCTTGCAAAATTTTCCACCATTGTCTGACAACAGACATTTCACCTTCAAGCCTGTTTCATTTTCAACAAGAGTTTTTCATACCTTGACGATCTTGAAGACATCGGATTTCTACTTAAGTGTAAACGCCCATGTTTTCCTACTTGTATCATCTATGAAAGTAACAAAACAAGAATTACCTCCAAAACTCTTCACTGAAGAAGGCCCTCATATATCTGTATGCACCAACTCCAATCTCTCGGTTTTCTTTTCCTTACCAACCTTCATAAAACTAACTCTTTTCTGCTTCCTAAACACACAGTTCTTATAGAAATCAAAACTAGCATCTTTCATATCTGTCAACAAACCGTTGGATTGCAACACCCTCATGCGGCTCTCACTCAAGTGACCGAACCTCTGATGCCATAAGGTAGCCTTCTCATTTTTCACGGTGGCAAAAAAAACAAGGTGATCCACCAAACTTGAGAGTAGATATAGTGTTCCCACTCTCTCACTCTTGACCACTACCATTGCTCCTTTGCTAATCTTCTACTGTTTCCTCTCAAATAAGATTTGATAACGAACGCCATCCAACTTGCTAACAGATATCAAATTCTTCTTTAAATCTGGTATGAGCCTGACCTCTTGTAAAAGAAGCTATGCACCATTGTGCAACTTCAATTAAATTGTCCTCTTATCGACAATCTTGCATTGATGCCCATTATCAATAGTCACATGCCCAAATTCACCTTGGACATAATTATCAAACCATTTTCTGCGAGCAGTGCAATAAAACGAAGCCCCTGAATCTATAAACCACAAGTCTGACCTTGATTCTATATGAGCATACAAGCATAAGTCATCATACTCCTTACTTGGATTCATCACATTCACTCCCTCATTGTCTTTGTTTGGACAATCTTTTTTCATATGACCCTCTGTCTTACATTTTTAAAACACTAATTTTTTCTTGAACTTCCCTTTAGATTTTGATCTCCCTCTTTATTTCGACTCCCTACTTAAACTTTTACCTCTTTCCTTGTTTCTGTCATTATCAACAGACAGAGCAGTACTTGTAAAAATTGTGCTCTCACCCATGCTCTTTTTATCAATTCATCATTCATGATTGTACTCACAATATCATCAAATTTAATAGCAGTGTTGGAAGCATTGCTAATGACCATAACAATATTACTCCAACTATCTGGTAACAAACACATAAAAATCAAGGCTTTAATGTCATTAGCAAAAACAAGCTCTAAGAATTCAAGTTGTGCCCATAACGTGTTAAATTCGTTCAAATGATTAACAACTGAACTATCAGCTAGCATTCTCATGTTAAACAACATTTTCATTAGAAACAGTCTACTTGAAGCAGACGATTTCTCAAAAAATTTAGCCAACACTGACATCAAATCTGAAGTGGTATTCTCCTTGGAGACGTTGAACACAATCTCCTTTGTTAGGCACAATCGAATTTGCGCTAAAACCCTCCTGTCTAACAATTCCCACTTCTCATCAGTCATCTTTTCTGGTTTTTCTCCAAACAGTGGTTGATGTAAATTTTTCTGATATAAATAATTTTTCCATCTACAACTTGCGCCATTGGAAGTCCGTCTTATCAAAATTTTCAATTTTCTCTTCTTATCTTTCGCCATAACTCCCACTTAAAATCAACACCGATCTGAGTGAAATCTGATTCGAACCAGGGCTCTGATACCAATTGTTAGAAACAAAAATAATAATATATACCAATGCAACAACTAGCGGAATATAGTAGTTAATCGAAAAGAAAAATAGTAGAGACAGTGAACACGCAGATTTAACGTGGTTCGGTAATAAGCCTATATCTACGGGAGCACGATCGAAAACTTCCACTATATCAAAAGAGATTACAGCTCTCTAGTTCTCAACCACAAGAGAGATCACAATATAATCACACAAGAATTTAGATCAAGCCCTAATCTCTTGTTACAGTGATTACCCTCTCCTTTGCTTCAGTTGCAACAAATTCTTCAGCAGCAGCCACAACAAATTATTTGCTTCAGGCAGCAAATAATTTTCTTTTGCTCCTGCTTTTGGCCGCAACAAAAAAAAGAGCAACAACAACAGCCGCCCTTCTCAAAAAAAACAAACTTCGGCACACTATGCCCTAGCCGTATACCCCCATATATATATATATATATATATATATATATATATATATATATATATATATATATATATATATATATATATATATATATATATATATATATATATCATAAAGGGTTTAGGCCGGTTTTGGACCTGTTTGGATGGACCGGACCCACTCCGGTAGTAGGGCTCCATTAGCAACAATATCGAGGATGCGGGGATTCAAATCTATCCGCTCCTATGAATAATGAGAGGCTCTTTGGCACATTGGATTATGCTGCTTTCATACTAAAATTTGTTATTAGAATAAAAGAATTAATTGGTCTGAAACTTATTATTGGATTATGATGTGTCTATTAGTTCGTTAAATAAACATATTATTGGCTTGTACCTTATGAAATCAATAAATTTTCATATACATATACATCTTTTTCAGTACATACTCCACATTCCCCAGTCTATACAAATGAATAGTACTCCAACAAATAATATGTCAATAAATAATAACCATAATCGAATGATAGAATCCCTTACCAACATATTGATTTGTAAACAAAATTTTTTTGAAATATACTATATCATTTTGACTTATCAATAAAAAACAGCTCTTACTTTGACTAATGTTAATAACAACCATTAATATATGAATATGTTCCTTTTCATACGTACATTGTCTGATTGTCCTTATCTAATAATATTATAGTTTATTTTATGGAAAAGAGCATGAAATGTAATTATAGTTGTATGAATTATATGTCCCTCAGGATCATACTTAGTTACGAGATTTTGAGAATAATGCAACAACTTCTTATATTTTTTTAATTTTAACTTAACCTTTACATAGACTATTATGTGTTTATTTTTTTACCGTAGAGGAACTACATATTGTACTTTTAATAAAGATAAGGATTAATTTATGTTTTAATCAAATAAAAAAGACTAATTCCTCATAATAGTATATTCCTTCTCCTCTTAAAAGAAAAATGAAAAATTTAAACTTAAATGAAATCCGTTCCAACTTGCATTATTGGGTGTGTTTTAGCGGAAATTTTGGGTGTGTTTTAGCGGAAAAAAGGTTAATACCTGTATGGGTACAGATTTTCAAACAGAACTCGGATACAGACTGTGTACAAACAAACACAAATTGATGATGTGGTGCAAGATTTTGGAGAGCTTTCGATACATTTGCTTAAATTTGGGATAAATTTTGGGAGTCATAATTTTTATGCCAGCAAAGTGTTCGATCCTATCGTGCCAACTTGCTGATAAAAGCCTCTCTTAGCAGCCTCTCTTTATTGTCATGTCCTTGTGTCAACTACTTGTTTTTATTTTATTTTTGAAATATTTAATTTGTACTTATCCCCATGCATAAATATTTCTCGCATCATGGTGTTTCGTGATAATAAAAAAAAATGTGAATCCTATTCCAGATGCAAAGGATCTACTCCTAGTTAACGAGGCATAAGATAATGCATTGACACTACGATATCAACTGTTCTGAACCTATTGGCCGCTACAAATTAATATTATCAAGGGTAACTGATTAGAACAAAAGAGAAAATTTTACAAGGGGCAAAAAAAAAATACCAGTGAATACATAAATTTCCTTTTCTTTTTTTTTTTTGTATTACTGTTTTTTTGATATAATTAGTACACGTAACGTTAAACAAACATTTATATAACCCAGGACCAAGATGTATTTTTTACTTTCCTTCTTTTTAATATTTTGAATGGCATTATTAAGGTTTTAACTAATAAAAGTAGAGCCATTTGTAATAGGTTTCAAATTCGACTCTTAGAAGAACTCTATGCATGTGAATAATGTTACATAAAATATGTGAGAATGGATTTGAGTAGTGAAAAACCATTATTAACTTTAAAGAAGGAACAAAACAACAATTTTTCTTTCAAATTATTAACGTCTATTCAACTACATTAAGAGTCATTAAGAGTAAGCGTAGAAACTACAATAATTATTTTTAACTACCTCAATTGAACCCCTGCTCTGTCTTTGATGTACAAGAAACACACACATATATATAACTTGACTATAGAGAAGTATACAGACTGATCAGTTTTAACTACAAAATTATGCTTGAGTATGATTAGTTTTGGTCCAAGGAGCACTAAATAATTGGTGGACAATTAAGGGGTCAAAAATAACAAGGAGATTCCATTTTAGCACACCGCTTTGCTCAGTGAGCTCATTTTCCCAACATTCAAGTATTATTAATCTCCTAACAGGTTTAATATCATAATCAGATTTGCCAACAAAATGGTGTGCTCAATAAAATTTCCCGGTGTAACATTCTTCAACATAGTTGATTTGACAACCCCAGAGATTAGTTTGGGGCCACATAAAGCTGAGGGAGTCCAATTCTAAGTTTATTGTGAAAATAATAGAGAAGTTACGAGAGATGGATCACATCGAAACACGCAAAGCGCGCATGGTCGAGGTCACATCCAAGTCTCTTCTCTCTTTGCCTTTTGAATGCCACCAAGTTATGCTCCACGCCTACCCTTTCAGTTTCCGCACCTTTGAGTTGACATTCTTACTCTTATCTTTTATCTTTTGTGGGTATGAATAGTAGCTTACAGATCTGCGATTTAATTTTTTACCTATTTTATATAAATTTTTAAATTAAAAATAAAATTTTATTTTTTAACTTAAATTTTTTATATTGAGAGAGTCAAAAATTGATTTGTAGACGTATCTATTATTATTTCTTTTTGTAGGAAATCCTAAGTAAACAAAATGGAGAGATGATGGCATTAGGAAGAGCTTGAGGAAGGCTCAAGAAGAGAATAATATATTATCACTTTATCTCCAGTAGCTAACTATACCAAAGATTAGCAAAAGAAAAAAAAAATGCTAACTATTCTGAATAATATTATTTTTGTATATGTTTTAACATAGAGACCGACATAACAGGCTATTGGATAGCACTCACCAAGTTAGCATTATGTCTGTCTGAAGGGCTATTTGATTCGTGAATTTGAAAAATAGATTTACGATAGTGAATATTCCTCACCAAATCCTTTTTTTTAATGGAAAAAAGGTAAGAGTTTGATCATAAGTGAGTTTTTTATATACTTTTCATTGTTTGATTTATGAACTATGGATAGTGAAAAGTTGATATGAATTTGGGGGACAAGATATACTCTCCTCTCAAAAGTTATTAAGAAAAGAACTAAAAAAGAATTTCTAATTTATCCCTCTAATTTTCATGTACACCCCTTGCAAAATTCACTTTAATTACAAGTCTGTTATTAAATATTTGGGACGATTCTATTCTTCTCAATGTTTTATTTTTGTTTAAAAATAGATTAAAATTTTTTGAGGTGTTCAGTTAATTAGAGTTTTTAGAAGAGAAAAGAAATATAGAGAGAGACGAGAGGGAAAAAAAATAAAGGGGGTAATTTAGGAATATATGTTACTATACTTAGAAAGATGTACATAGTAGGAGGAATATTTAAAAATTCGGAGGTGATTTAGAATTATCCCAAAAAACAAAAAAGACACACGCTCCTCTTTTAATTAATACAAAATTTATTGAAAAAAAAAATACAAACAAACAAACAAAACCCCTCATCTTCCCGTTAGTTTCAGCGCGAATTGTTGGATTCCCTGCGGGGACAAAAGAGAGGTCAATTCAACCTTGTTTCACGGTGAAATCTCCCTAAATTCTTGCCAAAATCCGCGATAGGCTTTGTTTGGTTTGAGGAAAAATGCAGGAAAATTAAAAAAAAAAAGATAAAAAAGAAAATATTTTTTATTGCTTTATTTGAGAAAAAATTTAAAAGAAAATAGAATATTTTCTTACTAATCAAAAAATAGTAAGGTAAAATCATTTTTCCTCGCCTTTTTTTTTTCTCTTCTATTTCATTTTCCCTTTCTTTCATTTTCTTTCAAACCAAACACAGCATAAGTCTTAGTCATGTAAGGCTTTTGCCTCAGTATTTTTTTAAAGTTATGTTAGTTATTCGATATTGACTTTCATAATGCTTGCTTTTTAAAAAAAAAAAATTTGTTATTTTTTTATTTTTAATGTTGTATGTCCAAATCATTCAAGTTGACCATAAGTAAAATAAACATGCTTCGGTCTTTTTAATAGAGCGTACCAAGTATCAGGCAAATTTGAACTATAAATTTGGTACAATTAGCACTAATTATAATATATCTTTAATTTGAACATAACACGCACATTAATTTTAATATATTTAGCACTAAGTATGCATACAATACGACTTCAGTGATCAAATTTATATTAAGATGACGACATTGAAGAAACCATCATGTAATAAAGTAGAGCACTTCATTAGGTATGGAATCATTTTTTTTTTAATGATCACATACTAAACAAAGGTCATTACTTGACCACAAGTCTTCATAAACTAAGGCCTGGTTATAGGACGCATTATATATTTTGAAAAAAAAAAGTATATAATATCTATTTTCTTATATTAATTTTATGTCAAGAGACCATTGAAGGATAATTAAACAAAAAATGCTAGTCTTAAATAAGATCGAAATATGAACCTATTCCTTCAAATTGCATTACAAAAATGATGAGAACGACAAGTTTACATAAAATACTAAAGGATGGTTGACCACTGAATCCACTTACTTTGACTATATATATATATATATATATATATATATATATATATATATATATATATATATATATATATATATATATATATATATATATATATATTAACTTTGTTTATTTTTGTTCTTGCATTCGGATGATCTCATCGGCTATCATCATCTTAATTTTAATTTTTTCCATGTTATTTGCTAGTTCTATTTGTTTTTCTTCTTATTATTTGTTATGTGTTGGAAAAAAAAAATTGGAATATTTTTAGAGTATGGATAAGTATTGAGTTTGTAAATGAATTGAAATTATAATGATTTTGATTTGCAAAGCTCATTTTCCAAATTTCTTTAAAAAATTTGGGATGTGCAAATGACATGCGAACCAATTATTTACCATTGAGCCTTATCTCTTGTGTTTCCTTATTTGATCCTAATAAGTTCATGAACTCGTTGATTATTACTATTATTATTATTATTATTATTACTGATTTTTCTATTTCTTGTCCGAATCAAACAAAAGCTCGAATTTTAAATCAAACCTTATGATTTTGGTTTGATAACTTATATGTGATGGGATTTATCATCCAACCAACCTATTAGGTCCAACCAAAATTGAATCATTAGATATGGAAAGGACTTGGGATTAGACTCAAACCCAATCAAGACCGATACCTCCCCAGAAAAGCAAATCCATACATTTGATTGTTGCTGCCCCCGATCCTAATCAACCTCTCATTTCACAAGAAATGGACAAACTTTTGAAACTCTCAAAATATCTCAATCTCTTGTCTTGGAGGGTTATTCTAAATGTGTCCCATTTTTTTTTTCTAAGAGAGCTCCATGAAAATTTAGGCATTTTTTTTCTTAATGAGCTTCCTTTTTTTCTTTCTTTTTTCGAAAATACCCTCTCACTTCCGTACTCTATCAGTAGCTCTCTCAGTAGCGAAGGTAGTGGCGACAACTATGAGAGCGGCGGCAACGACGGCAATAGGCAGCCGCATCAACTGTGATAGCAGCAAACAGCTGCCTACTACTGTCACTGCAGCGATAACAACAGTGCTCACTAAAAGAGAGGTTGAGAATTTTTTCATCAAAAAAAATTTATAATAAATTTATAATTATTTATTTTTTAAGCTACGAGCCTCACTGAGAAAAAGATAGAACCCATTCAGAATTACCCTGTCTTGAGTTAGCAAAGCAGTAAATGCAATAACATTTAAATCACAATCACCTAACTATTAGCAAAGCAGTAAATGCAATAACATCTAAATCACAATCACCTAACTATTACTCAATGACTCAATAGTAGAATGATCCACCATGTGCTGAAGATATGCTGATGATATCTTGGACAATCTTTTTTAAAATTTTCCTCTTCTGGTCTCTTGTACCGAAAAAGATTATGTTATTTCTCTCAAACCATACATACTCCAAACGATAACAGGAAACAAAGTTCTTGAACAATTCAGATTTGAGCATTCTCACTAGAAATATGAAAGAATCCACTGTAAGAAACAGTTTGCTCATCGTCCTCCACTGCAAATTGCAACTTTATCTTCAGTGGAAAGCAAAGGGTACATGCACAAGCACAAGCAGGAGAACATATCTACGAATTAATTTTTTATTTTTTTTATATGAAATTTTGAATTAAAAAAAAAACCGAATAATTTAAAATTTTGTATAAGACGAACTAAAAATTGACTCATTGATGCATCAATTACCATCCCTCTGCACAAGTTGAATCCAGCTGAAATCATCTCCTATACAGATTCTTTTAAAAGATTATCAATGAAATACAAGCTTTTGCAGAAAAAAATTTACTAGAAAGAGTATACTGAACCACACAAATAGCCTATGAATCACAATTTGAACTCACAAAAGCAATCAGGTAGCGCTGAACCCCTCCCCATCACAAAATCGTCCCAATGTTCCCTTCGCATGGCCTCTGCCAACTCCTCCCCGCTCACCCCCCTTGCAGTATAGGCCGCGAAAGCCCTTCTGCTAAAAAATAATGTCCTATATTTCCCTTTCAGTGCCCTCATTGCTGATACCATTTTATCCATATTCCCAAAATAAGTAGCAATATATGCATCACTGTTAATTGAAACATGGTAATCCAATGCAGCCTTTGTGTTCCCATGCATTTGGACAAAGTCCTCGCTGCTGAGAAGGGAAGCTTTAGTATAGACATTGGCATATATTGACGTCAATCCTTCAATTTCCATCAGACCATCTCCTGCCGCCAAATATATGGTTGTGTTAGATGGGATGGCAAGCGATTTGAGAATGAAGGCAGTCTCACTGGGAGTAAGGGGGCATTTGCCACGGTTTCTCCAGATCCGGGCAGCATCACCTGTCCATGGCTTTCGATCTCCAGGCATGGCTTCAATAGCTTCTTGTGACTGGGGGGATAGTCCAGAGTATTGGCATTGGCTGTAGGCCACCATGTCAGGTTCAAACCTCAGGTGAAGGGAAAGGAAGGGCTTGGGTATAGCATTGAGAAGCTCGTTGCCCTTGGATTCCAGGGCCTTGTTCAATCGAAGAGCATTGTAGCAAGATTGGCAGAGGGCAGCCTTTGCATATAAAGGATACCTGCAACGTTAGGCACATATGTGGCATAAGAATACCTTCATTAATATATATATATATATATATATATATATATATATATATAATTTATTTTTTACTTTAACATATTTTCTCTAAATACCGCATTACAATAATGAAGTGTGGATTCCAAAAAGAAGAATGGTGCCAGTGAAGAGTTAACAACGTATTGACCAGAAATATTAAAAACAGAAGAGATGAAAAATGACAATAAAAGAGGTGAATTATAAATCTGAATCTTCGAATCAAAATTAAAGGCAGCACTTCACGTCACTAGGCTTTCTCGGAAACCTTTCTTGTAGATTTTGTTTGTTTTACCGTAGACGTCATATCTCGGTCCTCTTTGGCTCTATGTCCTCTTTCGCTCTATGTTTTCTATGCTTATACCAATCATGGTTCACTGTTAGACTCGTGCCCTTAAACCTCCTGCAAAGGATTTCTCTTTTTATTGACAATTTTACCGTGCATACCATAGCATTCTCACATTTCTTACACCCGTCCTCCCATGTATGACATACTATTGTAAACCAAATAACAACCAGACCTTATTGACATTGATGTAAAATAAGTTTCCTTTCATTGTCAGAAACTTTTCAGTAACAATAGATAGTCTAGACAGCGGAGAGAGTTCAGCAGAGCTTCTCTTGAGTCTCGTAAACACAGTTTCCGCATGAATCTCCATAATCAACTGGAAACTTGCTCAAAATTCTATCTGTGTTAGTGAAGTCATCAAGAAGATATCAACAAGACCCACATGCCATCATTGTAATCTGACAAATGTACCTACTATGAATCTGCTACCACCTTCCAGAAGCTCCTCAAACACATCCAATTTCACATTCAAAGCAATCAGCTGAGACCATCTGGAGATACTTTGCAGGATTCTACTGAATCCTCTTGAATCTCAACAGTTTCAAGTCATGATGCACCACCCTATAGTTGGTTTTAAACCATTAACTCAACTATGGTAAAAATCTTGAGGACTATGATGCCAAAGAAAATTTTCAGCAAGATTTTTATCAAAGAAGATGTTTATAAAAATTCTCAATGGGATGTGGCCCATAAGTTATCTAATAAGAATTTCTTCGAAAAGTCCATCACTTTTAATATCTTATTCAACCTTTTAAACAAATGGATTTTCCTGCTGCAAGGATACCAAAAATTATTGTAAAAATCATTGTCACTACTTTGTTTAACCCTCTTCAAACTTTCAAATAGATGTGTTCCAATGAAAGGTTCTAATTTGTTTTTAGAGGAAGGTACTATTTTTTGAAAAATGGAACTGCCATACTGTTTTTGACAGTTTTCCTTTATGGAAGAGGTGCCACAAAAGCTAAGGTCTAATGATGGCTTAACATAACAACCTAAATACTTTCCACATGTGCTTATTCAACTTTCAGTATAATACCTACTATTGTAGTGTATATTTAACTTCGTATTGATTAAGTTGAAATCAGTATTTGATGGTTTTCGTGCTAAAGTGGTCTATAAGTATACATCTAATTATAATGTGTGTGTATTACATGCATACATACATATATAATGATATATAAAGTGTTCACAGGATGTCTTTATTGAGAGTTATATATGGAGACGAGCTTAAATCTCAACATATAGAGTATATTTAGACAAGCATCGTTCATCAGAATTTCTACATAAAAAAAACGCTAGCGTACAAAAAGTTATGCACTTTTTCAGGACTTTCTTACCGGGGGCATAAGGTGAACGGAGAATTAACGATTTTTCAACTATTTAATAAATAATTCAACCTGACAATGGTAAAAAGTGTCTAGATCTCATAATGTTCTATACGATATTCTTCTATAACGTGGAGATCTTTGATGAAGAGTGTGAATCTATACAAACCTTCTATGTTGAGAATTATTTCTACAGAGACACCCTAAGAGCAATTTTTTCTAAGAGGTTTTTTTTTTTAAACTACAAAATTTGTTTTGCTAGAAAATCCTAGAGGCTGGAATCCCACCTAAGCTTATCCCAGCCCCATGTAAACCTATCCAGATTGGAACCCAAGGTGGCACTAGAGAGAAGCATTTTAGGGCTTCCCCACCAACCACAATGACAGTCCCAGGGCAAAAGAAAACACTTTTCACTAAGTTTTTAAAGTATGCATATGTATATATTTTACTATCTACAATTTTAGCAATATGTGGATTAGTAAGCTATGTAGTGGAGAGAAAAGGTAAGATGGGAACTCATGTACAGACATGTGTCTAGATCATTTAATCCCCTTAACACATAATTGTTGGTGTCAAGAGTATGATTATAAACTCTCTTTTCTCTCCCTTTAATTTTTTTTTTTTTACCTAAATCTCATTTCATCCCTTCTTATCTCACTATTGATGCTACTCCTACGGGTGTAAAGATAATATTAGAAAAGATAGAAGAAGAAAGAAAGGAGAAGAGAATGGAAAGTTATAGTAAGAACAGCATATAAGGCCTAACTTGCGAGGGATCCTATGAACAACAGGATCCTATGAACAACAACAACAACAACAACTAAGCCTTTTATCCCAAGTATTTGGGGTAGGCTACATGAACCAAAAAAAGAATCACGCCGGATTGATCACTTTGATATTCCTTCTCCATTCATTTCTATCAAGTAATATCTCCTTATTTAAACATCTAGACTCCATATCTTTGCGTATCACCTCCATCAATGTTTTCTTCAGTCTCCCCTTTGTTATTTTAACTTGTCCTACATTGATAAACTCTCCTCTTCAAACTGGTGCACTTGTAGGCCTACGTTGCACATGACCAAACCATCGTAAGCGATTTTCTCGCATCTTCTCATCGATGAGAGCTACACCTATCTTAACACGAATATCTTCATTTCTTACTTTATCTCTCCTAGTGTTGCCGTACATCCAACGGAGCATGCGCATCTCTGCTATACTTATTTTCTGTGAATGACGTTTCTTTATAACCCAACATTCCGTACCATATAATAAAGCTGGCCTAATAGCAGTCCTATAAAATTTTTCCTTTAATATTAATCGAATATTACGGTCGCATAAAACTCTCGTTGCTCTCCTACATTTCAACCAGCCAGTTTGTATCATATAGTTAATATCATTATCGATCTCTCTATCATTCTAAATAATAGAACCCAAATATCTAAACCGACTGCTCATTTGTATCTCTTGCCTATCCAGTTTTACAGCATTATAGTTTATGGTCCGTCATTTACTAAATTTACATTCCATATACTCTGTTTTAGACATACTCAATCTAAAACCTCTAAATTCTAATGTATACCTCCATAACTCTAACTTAGTATTTACTTCTACTCTTGTCTCATCAACTAAAACAATATTATCAGCAAATAACATACACCAAGGTATCTCATTCTGAATGGCTTTAGTAAGCTCATCCATCACTATAGCAAATAAGAATTGGCTCAATACAGATCCTTGATGCAATCCAATTGTGATAGAAAAATCACTTGTTAAACCACCACATATTCTGATATTGGTCATTACTCTATCATACATGTCCTTACTTATATCGATATACTTGATGGGAACTCTTTTTTTCATCAGTATCCATCAAAATATCTCTCATGGAATCTTATCATAGGTTTTCTCTAAGTCAATAAATATCATATGCAAATCTCTATTTCTCTCTCGGAATCGCTCTATAAATTGACGAAGTAAATAAATAGTTTCAGTCGTCGATCGTTCCGGCATAAATCCAAACTGGTTCTCCGATATTGTAACAGTTTGTCGCAATCTATATTCAATTACCCTTTCCCAAAACTTCATAGTGTGACACATGAGTTTTATTCCCCGATAATTAGAACAACTGTGAATGTCGCCCTTATTTTTATACAGAGCTATTAGGGTACTCTTCCTCCATTCATTTGGCATTTTCTTGTTTTACCAAATCTTGTTAAAAAAAATCTGTTAGTCACCTCACACCAATCCCTCCCAAGTATCTTCATACCTCTATAGGAATCTCATCTGGACCAACAGTTTTTCTTAATTTCATTCTCTTCAAAACCTCTTTTACTTCAAAACCTCTTTTAATTTCATTCTGTGCATAAAACTACGATTCATATCCTCATATTAAATAGTGAGATCTCTCAAATCTTGAGTAAAACTACCATTATATAATCTATCAAAATAATTTTTCCATCTTTCTTTAATCTCTTCGTCTCGAACTAGAACCGTCTGATCCTCATTTTTAACACACTTTACAGTACATGAGTTTTTAGACTTTCTCTCTCTTATTCGAGCAATTCTATATATCTTTTTCTGTCTCTTTATTATCCAACTTCTCGTACACTTATTTATATAATTTAGTTTTTGCATCCCGAACAGATTTTTTAGGCTCATTCTTTGCTAGTTTATACTTCTCAAAACTTATTCCATTATTATTATTATTATTATTATTCAAATCTCTATAAATGTTTTGTTTGATCTTAATAGTATTTTTTAGCTCTTCATTCCACCATGATGTATCCTTATATGGTGAAACACCGCCCCTCGACTAACCGAATATATTTTTAGCTATCTTTTTAATACAGCTAGCCATTTTGTTTCATGTAACATTAGGATCATCATGGTCCCTCCAATCTACTTCTTGTACTGCTCTATCTACAAAAAACTTTTTGATTACCTTCTAATCGCCACCACTTAATCTTAGGATCTAACTTACACTTAATCTTTCTGAGTTTCTATCTAATCTGAATATTTAAAACTAAGAGTCTATATTGGATAACTACACTCTCACCTGACACTACCTTACAATCGATATAACTATCTCTATCTACCCTCCTAGTTAAAAAAAATCTATTTGCTTGCATTCGATCCACTTTTAAAAGTAACTAAGTGAGAAACTCTCTTTTTAAACCAAGTATTCGCTAAAATTAAATCATAAGACAAAGTAAAATGTAGAATTGAGTTACCTGCTTCATTTCTTTCTCCAAAATCAAATCCTCCATATACACTATCAAACCCATTATGACTAGTTCCTACATGCCCATTGAGATCACCACCAATAAATAGTTTTTCTCTAACAGGTATTTCTTATACTATCTTATCTAAATCCTCCCAAAATTGATATTTACTAGATTCATCAAGTCCTACTTGTGATGCATAGGCGCTAATGATATCAAAAATCTCTTCATCTAAAATAAGTTCAACTAATAAAATTCTATTACCTTTCATCCTAACCTCCACTACATCCCCAAATAATTGCTTATTTATGATCACACCTACCCCATTACGATTTCTATCTCTATCCGTATACCAAAGTTTATAACGCTAAGGCTCTATGACTTTAGCTTTCTTACCTACCCACTTAGTCTCCTGCACGCACAAAATATTAACCCTCCTTCTAATTATAGTATCAACTAACTCTGCTAATCTACCTGTAAGGGAACCTATATTCCATGATGTCAACCGAAATTTATGTTTATGAGCTAACTTTTTTACTCCCACCCGCTCATTAAGATGTGGGAACGCTCTTATATTTGACACCACATCCGGACGCCGATGTGGCGCGTCGTTTCTGGACGACGACCTAATAACCCTCACACATTTTTCACTACACCCGGGCTGCGATGTAGCGCGTCGCTCAGTAGGGAACGCCCAAACGAAATTCATATTTTGACTCATGTCATAATATGTGACAATGTTTTACGTTGGCTATCACTGGCCTACCACAACCCTCCTCTTTTATCCTGGCTTGGGACAGGCAGTGCATAGCACTGGCGGAGTTGCGAGGGATCCTATCTTGAACTTAGTAACAATTAGTAACAATTCAAAATTAGTTCCTTAGATTCAAATTAGTTCAAGATTGGGTCAAAAGGACATTGAATGAGGGAGATACGAGCCTGTGCAAGTAAATTTGCCAAATCAGAACAAAATTTATAAGTACCATAATCCAAGAAATTTCTCAATTAAATTGGTTAAAGTAACTTTTAAACTAGTTAATTAGACTACCAAGCTGGTTTTTCTTTCTATTATTCATGGTGAAATAGATGAACAGGTTATAAAGCTCATATTAGTGATGTTTCACCATTTCCTACCAAGGTTGTAACAAATTCATAATATCTGTGCCATCTCATGGTTGCTCAACCCTTAACCTCGATAATAAATCCATGGTCTAAGCTAATATTTAAATTCTAACAATTCCAAAATGTCGGTTTTATAATCCAACTCAATAATAATTCATATCATAATCCAAGATAACAATTTATGTAACCAAAATAGTTGCAACCAATTTCCAAAATAGAGAACAAGCCAATTGTTTCACAGCTTAAAGTTCCTTTCATAGCTACCCCATAAAATTTAATTTCTCAAAGCATTCCCACCCATGACTTTATTGGGGTAAAACCATTTACTTATTGCATTCTCTAACTTTGCAACCCTATCCTCACTTAGTTTCTGAAACAAACCCCTTCATATAATATACTAAGAGGACGCCCCAAAGGTCTACTTTATAATTGCATTTAACTCATGGTGTTTTGAGGTCTACAATGGGAGAAATCATCAAAATACCATCGACTGTCTTGAAAATTCTAGATAGCTTTATACAAGGCTCTAGAGTATTTTATTATATCTAAATAACACAATATATTATCAGAAGAGTAACTCCATCAGAACCATTACCTTCATGAGTAACTTAACCTATTAATATGAACAATCTATATTAAACTCACAGATCTATCACTATCAAATTATCTACACACTTGAATCAACGAATTGCAAGATAACATTTTATCTTATCAACAATTCCCATAACCAAGCTCAAGCAACCTCAGAGTCATCCCTTGTTTAGCCTAACCAAAATGTACTCATATCTTCGTAGCTATATGACAATCTCATCATTGAGGCATATAAACAAACACTTTGCATGTAAAGATCTTTAAGATATAAAAAAGAAAACTTCTAAACCATGATTAGTAGAAAGAAAAACCAAGTTGATAGTCTAATTAACTAGTATGACAATCACTTCCAATTTAAATGAGAAATTTCTCATGTTATGTTACTTATCGATTTTCCGTCAGATTTAACACCCTTCACTTGCACAGCTTGTATCTCCCTCATCCGATGTTCTTTTGGAATGATTTTTGACACATTTGAAGTTAACGAACTACGCTTCAAGTTCCCGCAAATTTAATCAAAAAAAATGTCCCAAGGTGTTCTTAGAGTCTCCACAAGCCAGATCTTGCGCTTTGTCCATACTATGACTTCATTTTCTTCTCCTTTTCTTCATCTTCTTTAATATTATTTTAGCAGCAAAACTAATATCAAAAGTGAGACGAGAAGGAGTCAAACAAGAGTTGAGTAAATATAATTCAAAGGAGAGAACTTTTAAATATAGGATCACACTATCCTCATGGCACACTAACACTAATGTGTCAAGAGGGGATGAAATGATCATGACACATGTCTATACATGAGTACTTGTGCTAACTTTTCTTTCCGCTACACACCCCATAAGTCCATGTATTACTAAAATAATAGATGTGCCTACTAAAAAATATATATGAGGGATTACTGTAAATGAGCTATTAACGCTAGAAACTTACATTTGCTATTTAAAAAAAAAAAGTAATTCCATTAGTTTTTTAAATTTTTTATCATGATCTTCCACTTAGTAACTTTAGGATCAAATTTCATGAGATATTATATTCACTAAAAATTGTTAATGTTGTGTCTACTTGATGGAAGGCCAAATCAAAACTAAAAACCTAAGAAATTGGGTATAAAAGAACCTTAGGGTTGAGATTATAATCCAAAAACAAAATTTGGAGCAAAATTTTGGAGATAACAGAAATAGATTATAAGCACAAGAAACTTATGTGAGTCGACAGCTTATTTACATTTTTTTCATACACACACTCTGTATATACACTGTATATGAGCCAGCGGCTTACATAAGTTACGTGAGTTAGTGACAAAAAAATGATTCATGATTCACGCATACCAAAAATCATGAATATATTATCTAAAAAGTTCCTTCATTGTGTTTCTCCTACTCCTATTAATGCAAGTAAATAGTCTTTCGAGTTAACATATGACAAAAACCAATGCCAAAGGAATTGTCCATGTGAATTAAGCTGAACATCGGGAAAATATTGGAAAAAATTCTCAATAGTATATCGATGGTGCCCTAAAAGTATGGCTACACTCTTCTATATGACATGGCCATCAAAAGTATGCCCTAAAAGTATGGCCATCAAATCTATGGTTTCACTAACACATCTCCTGCAAAACTTCTAAAAGAAAATCCATCGACAGATTGATGATATTTACAAATCTGGTACCGATGTACCAAAAAGAATATAGGATATTTCAGCCTGAAATGAGTAAGAATTACAAGTCTAGCCTCGTCATCTTTTGGATCACAGATACACAGTGCTCTCCAGTTCTTCTACTGCCACCAAATGAGCAACCATGCAAACTTTAGACAAAAAAAGGAATGACATATTGCAAGGTGATAATTTTGACAGCTGTAACAAATTGCCAACAATTTTTGATTTGTTGGGAAGGCAGGTCTAATTCAGAGAGTGACTTGTCAGATTTACCTTCCAATTTAATCGCTCTATTATAAAACCAAGTTCTACCTCCACCGTTTTAGTTCGGACTTAAAACGCGAGCAACAGTTCCTCAACCGCCACAATGGCCTATCGAGATACATTGTGTAAGGATGTTGATCAGTTCAACCTTGATATATTTGATATTTCTTATCTCAGCATTTATCAAGGATGAATGCGATGAATGCTTTGAAGCCTTGATGAATTAATAGGGATAATAAATGTCAGATATGATTAGAAATTTAATTGATTTGGTTAATAAATGTCAGATCAAATTAAGGATCTTATTCATATTTTATTGTTGAAGATTTTAAATTTGATTTAGGTTTTACTGTTAAAGATTTTCTTGAATTTGATTTAGATTTTATTGTTGAAGATCTTTTTAGATTTGATTTATGTTTTATCGTTGAATATCTTCTTGGATTAGATTCTGGTTTTATTCTTGAAAATTTTGACTGATTTGATTTTATTATTAGATATTTTACTAGATTTTGTTTGTTTCTATTAATAAGACTTATAAACATAACTTTCAAGTAGACTATTATATAATATTGAAAATTGAAATCTAACATGTTGATTTGCTACTATTTTATAAAATTTTCTTCATGAATTTGTTGAAAGTGAGAATACATTCATCAGCGTGTCGAGGCTCGAATCAATCCCAAAATCTCTTCTCATGAATTCATTAAGAGTGGGTAAGAGATCTGTTCGCAGCAGAAATTTATTGCTTTCCTTCCATTGAATACAGCTTAGATTACAATGAAAGAGAACAAAAAAAAAAGAACAAACGAGAGGATTTATAATCTATCGCTCTCTTTTACAATAAGATGTGGGATCTGTGTGGCGATGGGATTTATCGAAGTAATTCATTTGGACGATCTGACGAAAATGGTCTTCTTGCTCTTGATGAAGAAGATGCCGGCCGACTTGGATCTTGATCTTCTCTGCTCTTCACGAATTCAAGACAGTATGCGTAACTCGAATTCTCTAAGATGCTTGAAAGATTTTCAGAAAAAGATTGATGATCATCTATGAATTGATCTATTATTGATTGATCATCCCTAAAGTCTCCTCAAAAAGGGTATTTATAGACTTTAGTTTGAAAGTTCATATAGGAATAGAAATAAAGATTTCTATAGGAATAGGAAATAAGGTTTTTGTATTCATCAAGAATTCTAATCAAATATTTAATATTGATTTAAATCTCTTGATTTGGAATTCTGATTGGACTCAATTTGGGTATTGGATAAGTCCAAATCTCAATCTCAATCTCAATCAATTTAGGATTCTGATTGGACTCAATTTGGATATTGGATAAGTCCAAATCTCAAACCCAATCAATTTGGAATTCTAATGAAATCTGCTCACGCGGAGTTAATGCGGAGCTAAATTCATCAGAACGCGAAGCTAATAGCTAAATTCATCAGAACGCGAAGCTATGAATTAGCTCCGCGTTTTGCTCAAACGCGAGGCTAAAATAGCCAATACGCGGAGCTATAGAGTTAGCTCCGCGTTCTGTTGTGTAAAATCCTATTTACTTAGAAATTTTCACTGCCAACAGAACCCCCTCCAAAGTTTTCAAAATGGCTTAGAATTTAGTAAATTTTGAAATACTTTGGATTTTCAAACTGAAAACGCGGAGTTAAACTACCAAGTTTATCTTCGCATTTTGTTCAGTTGCGCGGAGCTAATAGCTTCGCGTTTCAGTGAGCAACTGCACCGAATCTAGCGCCGACTACCAAGGGGCGGGTTTTCTCATTTAAATAGAGTCTCTTCTTCTTCCTCCTTCACTTCATTTGAAGAATTCAAGAATCCAAGAGCTCCAGAACTCCGGCGATCCAAGCAACCGAACAATCTTCATCTGATTTCTTCGAGTTTCCTCCGATATTTCGAGATCAATGGCACCCAAGAGGACCACGACATCGCGCGCCTCCTCACCATCGGCGGCCGGCGCAAGCAGCGGCGACAGCGGCCAAGGCAGTGGCTACAGCGGCGAACCAGTTCATGCCGTGCCCATTGGAGATAAAAATCTCAACTTTTGGACTCCTTCGAACAATTTTGGAGTGTTTTGGCTCGGTTTTAACCGACCAATCACTTCTTTACCGGTGAGATCGCCGTTTTCCGACCGTAAGGCTTGGAGAAGAAGGAGAAGGCCTATGGTCTTCTTCTACGCGAAGTTATTTTTGCTAACTTTCGCGTTTTTACGCGCGAAGTTATCATCCTCGCGTTTTGTCAAAACGCGAGGCTATTTCCTTAACTTCGCGCGGAATTATATTTAACTCCGCGTCTCCATACTTAGAAAATTTTCTGATCTTGTAATAACTTTTCTAACCCTTTATTCTTCTTTTGCAGTGGGGTATTAGGACCAGATCCTTTTTTAAGAGGAGTGCATGTGGCTCTACCAATCTGGCGACCTGCTGATATTTCTACCCAGCATGGAGCGCAGCTATCCTCTGGTCTATCTTCAAAGGCTCGCCATGCACCAATCTTCATCAGCAAAACTCTAAGAAAATCAGAAGCATATGCTTTACGTCATAGTTGCAAGTTTCAAGCTCTGGCTCCAAAAAGTAAACTTTTGAAGGAGTTACAAGAACTCTGCGACAACTCATTAAGTTTTTTTGAGGACAATTTCTGTTAGATGACAATCTCTGTCGCTTTCCAAAGCGATAGAAATGAAGTATAAGGGCTTGTAGCATGTCGAATTCAACTTGTGCATTTTCATTAGGATTCTTGTAGCAGTATCTTCAGATGATCCACTAAGAACTTTAAACAGATTATAGTTGACATTTTCAGAGATCTTTTGCATGTGAACCAGGGAATTGAGTTTTGAAGAGTCTCATCCGCGGTTGACCCAGCAATTCGCATTAAATGACGATGACTTGCGCCGACAATCTCAACACTCTGTGGAGGAGAATCGTCGTCGAGTTATTGGTGAGTCGATGAATAGGTTAAAGCTTTTGGGAGAGCTATAATTCCCTCTACTTTTGTAACTTTTTGTTTTATGAATAAAGATGATTCTTTTTCTTTTTATCTGTTGGCTACAAAATTTGCTTGCTCAACAAATAGATGGTTCATAGTTTTGGTAAAATAATCCAAGACTCATCTACGTAACTTAGACTGTTAATATCGACCGGATTACAATTATTAACCTCGGTAAAGCCTTTAAATAGAGCTAAATGATAGTTTGGTGAAAGTGTTTAGCTACTTACACCAGGATGATCGGGTAAGGATCATTTACTTAGACAGAGGCGCCTAATTGCACATGCCTTAGAGTTTGATGGAGGCAGTTCACGGCTCTTATGCGTAACTTGAACTGCACATGCCAAGATGATCAGGTCAGGATCATTGATTTCAGCAGAGACCCTAATTGCACCTGCCTAGTCCAAGTGCTCTCACACGTAATTTGAACGGAAATGGGAATAATCCAAATCATATTGTCAGAGGTAAAAACTTAACATGACAGGTCCACGAGATTTTTAGCAAACCCCCAGCTACAAAAAATTTTTATTTATAACACTCAATTAGCCATTCTAATGGCTAGTAAAAGTAGCGGAAGCAACATGATATTTATCATTGTCAATATTTTCGGCACCCCCAGTCAAATCCGGCTGCTAACTAATGAGAATGACTTTGTCACAGCTATGGTTCGGAGCGTACCCAAGGGACTAGCTTGCAAGTGCGGGTTGCCCGTGCTTGGTGTCGATATTGGCTTCCCTACTGGTACAGAGATCGCTCTGGCAGGGAACTCATTGGTTCCTACTACTAAAGTTGCCATATTTGCAGAAACTTTCTTTTGTTCCTCTTTAAGTGTGAGAATCCTGGCTTATATCAATGCCTGAATTCGGTTCTTAAGAGGATATCAATCCTTAGTTGGATGCCCGACATTCCGATGGTACAGGCAATAGTTGGGGTCGTTGGTTTTACCAGCGTCTTCCGGTTTTTCATTTTCCGGAAGCTTCAACATGCCCTTTTTAAGGAGGAGATGGAATAAAGTACCTGTCTGCTCCGTCTTGAATGTATAAGTTCTATCTTGGCGGGACCTATTCTGACCTGCAACTCTCGAATTTTGAGATCTTGGATTTGGATCTACAACTGACGTCATCGCCACTTTCCCTTTATTCTTATTATTATTTTGGGTATACGGTCTATTATTTCTAGTATTTCTTGATCCACGAGACTCCTCAACTCGACGGATCAAGTCCTCGGTTTGCTCTCCTTGTTTGAGCAAATCCCTCCATGTCTTAGACTCTACGGCCCCTATTTTTAGGAGCACGTTAGTCTTAAAATTATATCGACATGTCTCTACCAGAGTTTCCTGGACCATTCCGTATTTGCAATGCACGGACTTCTCCCGGAACCTTTCTATGAAGTTTTTCACTGTTTCGTATTCCCCTTGTTTAGTTGCAAGGAGGGAATGAACCGTAATTTCAGTATCATCGTCAAAGAAACGTGCGAGAAATAGTTTCTCAACATCAAACCAGATATTAATAGTACCTGGGGGCAGCTGCATAAACCAAGTGAAGGCAGGCCCTCGCAAGGTACTTGCGAATACCTTGGTCATTACTGGGTCATTGCCCATTAAATGTCCTGTCTAGGACAAAAAGTAGTAAATATGTTGACTGGGAGATCATTTTTTGTCATACAGCTCCAATTTGAGCGGTTTGTATTTTTCAGGGTATGGTGTCAAATCCCATTCAGGCGGATATGATCTTGAGACCCCTGATTCTTTCAACTCCTTGTACATTAATGCTTCGAGTTGACTATGTAATTTCTCAATTTTCTCTTCATGTGGATCATGAAAAGAATACTTATTCTCGTCCTCATGCGTCGAGTGGGCTTTTTCTTCTTTATCTTCTTCGTTCATTTTATTGAACGGAGTTTCTTTTCCCTTCTTGACGTTATCTTCGACGATTTTTTGGGTATTCTCGATCACTTTTGAGAGCATCATTTTAAGATCCTCGATTGTCTTTTGTTGCTCTCGAATTATTTGTTCTTGAGCTTCAAATCTCTGGTCGATATCGTCAAATCTATTCATCATATATGATGCTGACTTCAATTTGGATGATGCCGAAGAACGAGGAGAGGCTATGGCCGAATTATCACTATCGTCGTCATAAGAACCTTTCACGAGTTTCTTATAATTTCGGACCGGGATAGCGCCTGACTTAAGCCGGGTAAAATGATTAGGTTCATCACTTGATTCTGAATCACCATTTTTTTCTACGATTTTCTTACCCTTGCTGACCATGTTGGAAGTTACAACTCTCCATTCTTCTCGGAGAGTAGCCTTTGTTTTCTTAGTAGGGTTCTTGTCCGACCTATTTAATCGGTCAAACACCGATACCCTGTTCTTGCTGCAGCAACAATTATCGATTACAGCGGATACCGCTGTCATAAGCTGCTGGCAGTGACAAGTCGGTTCAGATTGAACTTGTTCTATACTTCTCTTCTTAGTTAAGTACTCCCTGAGGTCAGTGACTTTAGACATGGAATTGTGGGACACATTCAAATGTTGAGAGGGTCCAGGAGCCCACTGAAACTTCTTGAGATTACTGGAGTCCAGTTCTGGTCCATTAGTGTGACGATCAGCCCTGATTTTGTATTCGGGTTGATTTACGCAGAGTTGAGAGATAGCTTCGCGTTTTGGAACGCGGAGCTGAGAATTAGCTTTGTGTTTTGTGTCGCGGGGCTGAGAAATAGCTCCGCGTTTTGCTACGCTAGCCTCGCGTTTTACGCTGGCTTGCCGTTCCCGTAAAAGTTATCTTCTGGAATCTTAGCCCCGCGTGGAAGAAAATTCTTGCACGCTGGCTTAGTCTTGCGATTAACGCAAGTCACAACTTCGCGTCTAGCGCGATTTTTACGATTAACGACAATTTGCCAATTATCTTCGCGATTTACGCGGATCTGAGGAATCTTGCGTTTATCGCAAGTACTACTAACTTCGCGTTTATCGCTAAGCTCAGTATTAGTCTCGCGTGGAGAATCACACGCTGGCTTTAAGGAAATTTTATCCTCGCGTTTATTGCGAGTGTCAAAAATCTTGCGTTTATCGCAAGTTGTACTGGCTTTGCGTTCATCGCTAAGATCAGTAATAGCCTCGCGTGGAGAATCGCACGCTGGCTTTAAGAAAATTTTATCCTCGCGTTTATCGCGAGTGTCAAAAATCTTGCATTTATCGCAAGTTGAACTGGCTTCGCGTTTCTCGCTAAGCCCAGTAATAGCCTCGCATGGAGAATCACACGCTGGCATGTCCTTACGATTAACGCAAGTTGTAGCTTCGCATTTAACGCGATACTGACTGGTCTTACGGTTAACGCGAGCCAGTTTGCAAGGGATCATAGCCTTGCGTTCAATAAAGTTAGCCTCGCGTTCAATACGGGCTTTGAGGGCCTTTCGCCTAACTCTTCGATTTCTATTTCGGAGTTGGGTTCTGCTCAATCCAGTTCCTATGCCTTCTTCGGCAGTAGAGAGACCATCCTCTGCTAGGATTTCCTGCCCAAACAACGACTCTATGGCCGCGGTCTCAAAGGATCCCCATTCATCGGTGAATACATTTTTACCCGTTACTCGGGTATTGGAGCGCACGCAACAATAGCATCGCGTTTCGTTCAGGTTACCTGATTCAGAGGAGAGATACTCCTTATACTTCTGCTGGTCGATTTCCACGACCAGCATATCTACGTCGGATCCGATCCTATTGACGTCAGATTGCGCCACGATCTCTTTTTCGATGAAAGAGACTTCTCCCACTGTGGTCGTCAGTTTGTTCGCATCAGAAATTTGTTGCTTTCCTTCCATTGAATACAGCTTAGATTACAATGAAAGAGAACAAAAGAAAAAGAACAAACGAGAGGATTTATAATCTATCGCTCTCTTTTACAATAAGATGTGGGATCTGTGTGGCGATGGGATCTATCGAAGTAGTTCCTTTAGACGATCTGACGAAAATGGTCTTCTTGCTCTTGATGAAGAAGATGCCGGCCGACTTGGATCTTGATCTTCTCTGCTCTTCACGAATTCAAGGCTCTATGCGTAACTCGAATTCTCTAAGATGCTTGAAAGATTTTCAGAAAAAGATTGATGATCATCTATGAATTGATCTATTATTGATTGATCATTCCTAAAGTCTCCGCAAAAAGGGTATTTATAGACTTTAGTTTGAAAGTTCCTATAGGAATAGGAATAAAGATTTCCATAGGAATAGGAAATAAGGTTTTTGTATTCATCAAGGATTCTAATCAAATATTTAATATTGATTTAAATCTCTTGATTTGGAATTCTGATTGGACTCAATTTGGGTATTGGATAAGCCCAAATCTCAATCTCAATCAAAGTAGGCTTCTGATTGGACTCAATTTGGATATTGGATAAGTCCAAATCTCAATCCCAATCAATTTGGAATTCTAATGAAATCTGCTCACGCGGAGTTAACGCGGAGCTAAATTCATCAGAACGCGGAGCTATGGATTAGCTCCGCATTTTGCTCAAACGCGAGGCTAAAATTGCCAATACGCGGAGCTATAGAGTTAGCTCCGCATTCTGTTGTGGAAATCCTATTTACTTAGAAATTTTCACTGCCAACAAGATCACCTTGGTGCGAGGTCTAAATCCATTTTTATCACTTTTATTTATTCTAAATCCACCAAAAATCCTTAATAAATCCTAATTTGACTTCTGTCATGCATCACCTTTCCATAATGTGAACTCATCTTTAAGCAAAACATCTCAAAAGACACCCTTTAAGTCTTATAGCTTCCTAGCTTTCTTTTGGGACCTCTCTTTCCAGATGCTATTTTTTAATACAAATCTTCATGAAAGTTGCATTGATGACTACTACCGCCAAATACATATTAAATTAATAATATCAGAGGAACAACCAACCTCAGTGCGTTTGGTGTTGTTTTTTAAAAGTCTTCATATATCAATTCCCAAAAAACATATTTACTTCAATACTAGATTTATTGTCCAAGTTTAACTCGATTTTACTCGAAATTTGTGCACACAATTTTTTGGGAACTCTATTATCAAACACGTTCAAACTGAGTGCAAATTTCATTTCAGAAACAGACACTTAAAGATAAGATAAATGAACATACTTAGACACCTAAAATTTTGAACTGACCAAAAGTAATTTGAGCTTTGCATATCTAATTTAAGCAAGGATATACAGGTTTTTAACAAATGAGTGATACCACTTCCCACATGATTAACACAAATATATCAGTAGTGCCTATATACCCAAGGCCTTTATTCTAAAATAAAGAAAGAAAGAAATATGTTAAACCCCACTAGATACTATCGATTTTGTCAAACCACTCAAAAGTTACGATCTAACTCAAGATTTAATGATTCATAACTCTTTTAATCAAACAAGTTCCAACATTCCAAAGTTCTTAATTCCTAACTCTTTCTAACTCTCATTCCAAAACCACATAATTCCTATACCCTAACACCACTTATCAAACAAGGCTCTTGAGAAACTAGAAGTCCAACCAGCAAGCAGCCAAGCGTGCATCAAGAAGCACATGCATAGCCAACTATAATGGCATGCAGAGACAGAAACTATCTAGAAAAACCAAACTACTTGTGAAAAGCATTATAATACTTTAAAAAGAGTGCACGAATTCAAGATGATACCTGTCTCTTCTTTGGCTCATTGCTGGCGTAATAGCTATGTACCGATGCTTCAGTAGAGTCGGAAGAACAACCTCCACATAATCAAAAAGCCCCTTTCGTTTGCTACAATCCACTTTAAATGGTTCTTTCGATGCTATCTCTTCCGGCAACTCCTTCACAATTTCAATGAAGCCTTTCGTTTGTTCAATAAAGTAGTCTACATCAAACACATCCGCAAAGCCACTGATTGAAACTTCTCATCAGTCATAGTTTACTCGAAGTAAATTACAATAAGCACACCCTTCTCAACAAGTACCTGGACTCATTCCAGTACGCCGCAACCTCAAATTTTGGCAAGACTAAAGTCGCATTCAACAAGCGTGCAATCCCAATGCCATCACATAACTACATTTCAAAGGTAAATTTAGACATGAAAGCATCAACTGAAAATCACTACAAAAATAAGAAAAGAGAAACGCACATCACGTCTCATTTGATTGAGACCCCCATAACAATCCACTCGAATGTATCCATTGGTTCTCGCCGGCAAAGCTGCAACATTTCAACAAAAAAGCAATGGAATCTTCTGCAATGAAGCAAGTTGAGATTCGATTCAGAGTAAAAATAACATCAGATACTAAAAATAAACGAATCAAGCAATTTCCACTAACCAATTAAAGCTTCATGCGTCCACCAACTGCAAGGTCGCCACTCGACCACTCGACTCGCCATCCAAATAATTGATTTCGCCGGTAAAATTGACCTAAAAAGATCAAAAAAAAATTAGAGCTTGGAATGAAATAGATCGAAGATTGAGAAGAGAGAATCGATTACGTACTTGAACGAGGAAGTTGGGATGAGAAAACTGGTTGAGGGGAAGAAGATGACTGCGGCGACGAGGAGCGAGAGAGCGACGACAAAGATGCAGAAGACGAGTCTTATTCGATGATTCCATGAGCTTGAAGCGATCATTGCAGCGCCCTTCTAGATCTCGATTCAAGCATCAACGAAACCCTAATTCAATTTTCAGATCCGTAATTGGGATGCTTGATCAATTCAGATCTCTCCGGTTTTGAGCTAAACGTTGGGGATTTAAAATCAACAACAAACAGAGTTACGGAGAAATTGAGAGAGAGAGAGAGAGAGAGAGCGACGACATGGAGGCCTGTTTTTACGGGTCGGGTCTGTCAGAGCGGGTTCGAAGTCAAACCCACCCTAATGCAGCATGTTTTTTTTTTGGGGTATTTACTGGTTTGTCCCTCAAATCTTTAAATATTATGATTTTGCCCCCCAAATCTTCATATTTAGAATTTTGCCCCTCAAATCTCATAAGTTACAACAATTTTGCCCCTCTCTCTAACACAGTTAAATATTTGACCATTTTACCCCTCTTTCCTCTTTTATTTTCCTCCTCTCTTCTTCTTCTCTCTTCCTCCTCTCTTCTCCTTTTCTTCATTATTTCTCCTCTTTTCTTTCTCCTCTCTTCTTTCAGTATTTAACTGTGTTAAGGAAGAGAGGAGAAGAGAGGAGGAAGAGAGAAGAAAGAAGAGAGGAGAAATAATGAAGAAAGGAGAAGAGATGAGGAAGAGATAAGAAGAAGAGAGGAGGAAGAGATAAGAAGAAGAGAGGGGTAAAATGGTCAAATATTTAACTGGTTAGGGAAAGTTAGAGAAGGAGGCAAAATTGTTGTAACTTATGAGATTTGGGGGGTAAAATTCTAAATATGAAGATTTGGGGGGCAAAATCATAATATATAAAGATATGAGGGACAAACCAGTAAATATGCCTTTTTTTTTTGGTCACTGGACTAATTGTCAATACTAGTATAATACATGTATTCACATATAGTATGAGTTTAGCGATTTTCTGTATGCATGTTTGTCTTTTTCAATTGTTAGTTAACGTATTCTATATTTTATAATTATCATCTAGACGATAAATACTCCATCAAATAATACTCAAGATTAAAGGATTAAATCTCTTACTCACATGTTAATGTACAACAAAAGCATTTTGAAATATCTATATTGTTTCGATACATTAAAATAATCATAATATTTTATTTATAATATTTATCTTGATCTATTTCATGCAGAGGTCAGAAGAATAAAAGAAATATATTCTAACTTTACGTGAGGTGTGTGTGTGTGTATATATATATATATATATATATATATATATATATATATATATATATATATATATATATATATATATATATATATATATATAATATATATATATGAGGAAACGGGAAATATACCGGCGGTGAAGAGAGTTCCTTCACCGACGGTTAGGTGGCCCAATAAAATTATTACACGTGACGTCATTCAAGATAATAAATAAATGAATTCCCTTAACCGCCCTTTGAGTGGTGTCACATGTAATAATTTTATTGGGCCAACTAAGCGGCGGTGAAGAAACTCCCTTCACCGCAGGTGTATTTCCCGTTTACTATATATATATATATATATATATATATATATATATATATATATATATATATATATATATATATATATATATATATATATATATATATATATATATATATATATATATATAATGGGAACTTCACCGACGGTGAAGGGAGTTCCTTCACCGTCGCTTAGATGGGTTAATAAAATTATTACACGTGGTATCACTTAAGATAACAAATAAAATAATTCCCTTAAGCGTCCTTTGAGTGGCACCATGTGTAATAATTTTAATGGGCCAACTAAACTGCGGTGAAGGAACTCCCATTGGTAAATTTACTATTTACTCATATATATATATATATATATATATATATATATATATATATATATATATATATATATATATATATATATATATATATATATATATATATATATATATATATATATATGAGAAAAATGAAAATGAGCTAACAGCTCACGCAAATTACCTGAGCTGTAGTTCATTTCCACTATCTCCAATAATCTTTTTTAAAAAAATTCTTTTGGATTATGATCTTGACGCCCTAGGGTACACTCATACCCAAATTTTTGGATTTTAGTTTTGATTTAGTCCTTCATCAAATTAACACAAAATTAACGATTTTCAATAAATACAACATTTTGTATGCACTTGATAAAATGGTAAATTAATTCCAAAATTTATGAAATTTAATCCGAAAGAAGTTAAGCAGTTAGATATAGTAATTATAAAGAAAAATTATTGGATTATTATAATTTTGTCGCTAGCTCACATAATTTTTCCTGAGCTGGTGGCTCACTTACAACAATCCTTATATATATATATATATATATATATATATATATATATATATATATATATATATATATATATATATATATATATATATATATATATATATAGTCTCTTCCAAAATTACCCGGAGTGAAGAGCATCCATGTTATACTTTCTAATTAAATCATTTGGCTGATTAAATCAGCTTTTCATTTTATGTTGCATCCTCTTAAAAACTTAAATTGTCAGGCTATTTAAATTCTCCACTGTGGATAGAACTCTTTACATTAATAGTCTTGAGATATCAATTTTACTAATTATGAAACACTTAAAATGTGATATTGATATGTATGAAAATAGATGGTATATTGTAAATTTCGTAATGGACGCGCACAGGGAAAAATTTGGCTTATAATTTTTTGAATTAAAAATAAATTTTTTATTTTTTCTAATTCAAAATTTTATACAAAAGAGAATCAAAATATTACCATCTCTAATCTAGAGGAGTTAATAGCTGTAAATTATAGAATGAATTTAAAGGGTTTTAGAAAATCAAGAGCTTGATACCCCCTAGATCCACCCATTTGCACCATAAAACTATGATGAAAAAAACTTCTAATTTGTAAAAAAGAAACTCCTTTTGGTCAAAGCGATCATCGCTCTTCAAACTGCTTATAGTTTTCATATGCAGCTTCTTCACCCAGCGAATATGTCTTCGCGAATTATTAATTGGACCTATTAGCTACCCTACGGCTATCTCAAGTTGTTGTACAATATATAGAAAATTTCCATTTTATCTCCACAAGGATTAGAGCCTCCGACCTCCCATGAGGCTGGACAACTGTGCAAAGTAACTTGCCAGTTGGATGTTTGTGCAAAATTGCCTCAGCTGAACATCTGGGGAACTTCTAAACGGGCACACTTTTTTTTTTCCTAGAGCCCACTTAATAACTCATCATATATATCAAGTTTGCCCTTGAAAAAAATGTCCCATTTTGCCCTTCTTCCTCCTCACGCGCTCCAGCTCTCCTGCGCGCCAAATGTAAGGTTTTTTGATTTTCTTTTTCTTTTTTTTAAGCCAAAAATCCATTTCATTTGAGTTGATCGACATTTTCTTTAGATAATTTGCTATTTTAAAGCCGTTTTTTTCTTCCTTGTGCGTTTTTTTTTCCACTAGAAATCCAAACAAAAGAGAAATTTTTGAGTTGTGTCGAACGAGACGTAAATGGAGAATACAACCATGTCGTTGGTTCCATTCGACGATCAAAACACTCTTCAGGTATGGTTCTATTTTCTTTGTATAAATTATTCCAAATATAACTTAGGATTTTGATATAAATTGAGTAGAATGAGATTAGGGTTTTTGGGTTGAGTTTTCAGTTGGATACGGTGCGAGAACTCGTGAGAGGACGTCGGTGTCCGGACTGAAAGTCCGGACAAAAATATTCGGTCCGGACTTTCAGTCCGAACCAAAAATGTTTGTCCGGACACAAACTTCTTATCCGGACTTTCAGTCCGGACAACATAAATTTGTTCGGACTGAAAGTCCGGAAAGAAAGAATTTGTCTGGACTTTCAGTCCCGACAAAGCAGATAGGTCCGGACTGAAAGTCCGGACAGAATGTTATCAATTATCAATTAATAAGTATTAATTTTTTTTCCTGCAAGAGTCTTATCAATTAATAAGTATTAATATTATTAAATTATTGGAACACAGGGTAATGTTTCGATGCAGAGTATGCGAGACGAGAATGAATTAGTTGTTGATTATGGTTTGGACTTTACAACAAATCATGTATGATAATTGTTCGTCGCAAAAGTTCCTTCGCTTCCTCCCATTGAATTAACTTGAATTACAATGAAAATGAACAAGATGAAAAAAAAGAACAAACGAGAGGATTTTATACTTCAATCTCTCTCTTTTACAATAGTTTCGTGGGATCTGTGGCGATGGGATCTGTCAAGCAGCTCCTTTGGACGATCGGTACGTTGAAATCTTCTCTTTTAAAGATATCGGCCGAATATAGACGATCTTCTCTGGTTTTGATTTGTTCAAGGCTCTCTCGCGTAACTCGAACTTCTCAAGAACTCCAGAAAGAAGATGGTGGTTTTCTCTGATCTTCACGAACTCAAGGCTCTGTGCGTAACTTGAATTCTCCAAGATTTCAGAAGATGATCAGCAAAGGCTTCAAGGCTCTCTCGCGTACTTGAATTGCCAAAGGATCGATAGGAGACTTCCGATGCCCAAAAAGAAGACCACTAGGGTTTCACCAGGAAGGTATTTATAGCCCCAGGTTAATGCAAGAGTTTCTATCTAAATAGAACTCGTCATTATCAGGGATTCCAATCAAATATCTTAGTTTTGATGGAATTCTGATTAGACTTGATTCGGGTATTTGGATAAGCCCAGAATCATAATCTCAATTAATTTGAGATTCTGGTTATTTGCTTATGCGGAGCTTTAATCGCATCAAAATGCGGCGCTAAATAACCAAAACGCGGAGCTAACGCAGAGCTATTGATCATCTCCGCGTTTTACTCAAACGCGAGGCTAATACAAGCCAGACTGCGGAATCAACGCGGAGCTATTAAACATCTCCGCGTTTTATTCAAACGCGGGGTTAATGTAATCAAACGCGGGGCTATTGAATTAGCTCCGCGTTCTGTTGTGGAAAATCCTTTTAACTTAGAAACTTTTACTGCCAACAGAACCCCCTCCAAAGTTTTCAAAATGGCTTAGACTTCAGCAGATTTTGAAATACTTTGGATATCTAAACTGAAACGCGGAGTTAGAATACCAAGTCTATCTCGCGTTATGCTCACTTACGCGGAGCTAATCAGCTTCACTTCGTCTTCAGTGAAATGAGTAATTACGTCATTAATTACCCCGAGTTTCCACGCCGAATACCAAGCGACGGAAATTCTGTTTAAATAGAGCTCCCGGCTCATCTTCTTCTTCATCTCATCCGAAGAATTTCTGAGAACTCGAGTGACTCACGAATGATCTTCAACTGATCTTCGTTCAATTCTCCATAGATTTTCATCATTAGGATGTCTCTCCTGAGGAGTTTGGCTTTTCGCAAGTTGGCCGGCGTTAATGGCAGCAGCCGTGAAGGTAGACGCGACGGCGAACCAGTCTATGCAGCGTCTTCTGAAGGTAAAAACCTCATCTTCTGGTTTTCTAAGAACCATTCTGAGATGTCTTGACTTGATTTTAATCTGGACGATTGCTTTGTCTTGTCGGCGAGATCGTCGTTTTATTGTGTCATCCCTGCGCTTGAAACGCGGGGCTTTACTAGTAGTCTCAATGAATCCGCGAGGCTATCTTAGATTAGCAGTCGCGATGAATTGCGAGGCTATCCTTGATTAGCAGTCGCGATAAATTGCGAGGCTATCTTTGATTAGCAATCACTATGATTTGCGAGGCTATCTTTGATCAGCAGTCGCTATGATTTGCGAGGTATCTTTGATTAGCAGTCGCGATGAATTGCGAGGCTATCTTTGATTAGCAGTCGCTATGAATTTGAAAGAGAAGGAAAGAGCAGAAAGAAATCTTGTCCCCCTTTACGCGAAGTTATCGCATCATCCTCTGCGTTTAAAGCGCGAGGCTATTTCTTCAACTGTGCGCGGAGTTAGCTTAGCTCCGCGTTTTCACTCTTTTGGAAACTCTGTTCCTTTTGCAGTAAGTCCAGTCCTTCCTGAAGAGGAATGTATGTGGGTCCATCGATCTTCATCAACAGAAGTGACTCTAAGGAAGTCAGAAGCATATGCTTTACAACATAGTTGCAAGTTTCAAGCTCTGGCTCCGAGAGATAAACTCTTGAAGGGGCTGTAAATAAGGAGCTGCAGCACTTGCAGTGCAGAATTGCAGCACTTGCAGTTCAGAATTGCAGTGCTTCAATATAGCACTCTCATTTCCTCTCGTGCTTCATTTCGGATGACAGATCCTAATTGACATTTGCAGAGGAGATCTTTTGCATGTGAACCAGGGAACTGAGCTTCAACACCCCGTAGAGAAATCTTGAATTCTTTTGCATGTGAACCAGGGAACTGAGCTTCAACACCCCGTAGAGAAATCTTACTTTTGGTTATTTGATGAGTTGATCATGTAAAAACTTTTGGGAGAGCTATAACTCCTTCTTTGTAATCTCTTCTTTTATGAATATATAGTTATTATTTTCCTCTCTATCTGTTGGCTTCAATAAACTTGCTTGCTCAACAAACAGCTGGTCAATAATTTTGGTAAAATAGTCTGAGGCTCTTCTGCGTGACTTAGATTGATAATACCCAAACGATCGGATAAGGATCACTTTAACTTAGATGGAAGCGCCTAATTGCACGCGTCAAAAATCTAAGTTTTTCCATGAAAACGCGAAGCTAAGGCACAAACTATCCTCGCGTTTTGTATAGTTGCGCGGAGTTAAACAACTTCGCATTTCCATAGTCGCGCGAGGCTAATAGCTTCGCGTGTTGGAGAGTAACTGACCAGTCACTTTCTCCGAAATTCGCGCCGAATTCTTTTAATCTTTTCAAGAACATTAATGTAAATAATTTTAAGGAGTTAAGAAATCAAATTGATAATTTTGTAAGAGATGTATTTTTTATTAAATACCAAAAAAATTATTTAGGGTTTTAGAGAGAAAATAGAGGAGGAAGACGGATCGTAATTCTAAATTTTAAGAAGTTATAGTTTTGAATTTATAAGGATAATTTTGTCAAAAAAATAATAACAAACTTGTAATTATTTATAAATTTTAAAATCGTGCATAATCAAGAGTAAAATGCCGGGTGCAAATAGAATTTCCCGTAGAATTAGCCGTCGGTGGCAAGTATAAATACCCTAGACTCTCGCGACTTTTTCTCCTCTTCTCCCCCAGTTCTCTTCCAAGAAACACTCCTATTCAATCTCTCTCTCTCGCTTTCTTCAAGTTCTTGCAGTTTCAAGAAGACGATGCCGTCATCCAAAGCGTCTGGTTCTCGATCTCCAGGAGGAGACCTTGACATGGCCGCTGCCATGCCGCCGGAGGAGGAGAAGCGATGGCCGCCGCTGGGGTACGGTTCCGCCGCAAACCCTAACGCTAGCGTTGGCCCTAGTAGCGTTGAGGTCTCGATCGTGTGCGACTACGACGGCTGGTCTTGCTTTAGGGACGATGACGTCATGCAGCAGCAGTCCGCCATTAGAGTCGAGGATGCTGCTAGCCTGCTAAGAGCCCCTACCTTGGTGACAAGGTGAGTGATCTATCGATCTCTCTACCTCCTCTATTTTGAGTTCTTGTTGGATCCATGCGTATTGTTTTACGTTGTTGCAGTTCTTGAATTAGATTTAGATTGCTTTCTTGACGTTAATATGATGAATATTGTGAATTTTCTACTGTTTTATTCGATTTCCATCCTAATTCTCACTATTATTCATGAGTATGACCTTGCGCACTGAGATTATTTAACTTAAGATATTGCCTTTATGCTATGCATGTGCTGCTTGTTGATTTTTTAATCCGAGAGTCAATAGCGGAGCTTGCAACGGCATCGGTGGCACATTGACGTCCAATTACTTGTTCTTGCCACATATCCCATTGAATGAGAAATTTGAGGAGACGTTGTAGAAATTAGGGTAAGAGAGGTGAAATTGTTGAAAGATTGGACTATTTTGGGGAAGAAGTGGGATTTTATTATGGAACTAGGAGTTTTGACGAGACCCAACTCAAGAGTTCGATACAAATCTCAGCGAGTGTATCTTTCTCATATTTTCCTCTTTTGAACTGTAACAATTGAAATTGAAATTTAAGTTACAAATAGAAATTCGAGTACTGTTGGGCAATATCCATGCCACATCAGCTTAGGTAGCTAGAACTGCCTGACTTCCCAAGAGACCATAGGATAGTGCTTGGTGTTTGAGCAAATGCCTTTTTTGCTTTAAGCTGCTCCTACTCATGCACCATCTAATTGCACTGTTCTATCCTGTATAGATTGAATTGAGTAGACTATACTCAAATATTTAGGAATTAGGATCAATATTTATTTGGTATAAATGCATGCCGTAGTTGATTTTCTATTATGTTTATTCTTAATTGAGATATTTATACTCCTGTTTCTAAGACTCTGATCACATTGTTCTCTCATTATTAAAATCTCGAAATCTATGAATTTTAAAATATATTTTACTTACTTTTTTCTTGCATGTATATCCATCCTCCTACACAATGCTCGTTGTCCTGAATATGGATTACAAACTGCAGGGTCAAAGGGCTATATACGATACCTAAGTTAAATACAGCAAGGCACTAGTTGTTAGGTTTGGATTCAGAAACAAATCAAGTTGCAAAACCTTTTCAGATAATTGTGCTTGTTGCTACCTGGTAAGTTGATAGGTCAATTGTTCTGTATGATTGTACCAAATAGTTTTTGTAGATTGCTTCCTTGTGATCTTACTTGACCTTGTAAATGTATATGCTACACTTCAGTATTGATACTGCAAACTACTCATATTCTTAAAGCTGCATCTTTCGTACTTCTCTTCATACAAAAATATGAGCAGATACTCTGTTGATCAGGCGTACTCATAGAAAAAAAAATCATGTTTTTTATTTGCCTAACAATCTGTAGGAAAAAGCAAAAATTTAAATACTTCTGCAACACAATTCACCAATTCTGTTTTATCGAGTGCAAGCTTGATTATGAAGGTACTTTTCTATTTACTTAATTTTAAAATAGCCAAAAAGAAATAGCTTTGTGTTAAAAAGGTGAAAAGTAGTATAACTAGTAAAAAGCAAAATCCTAACTCTGGCATGTCTTAGTTGTACATACACTCTTGTTAGGTGCATTAAGAATTAAGATGGGTGAATCTTGGAGTTTTGAGTTGGAGCTGCTTTGCTATAGCTCTTAATGTGCATAATGTGTATTCTATGTTAACATACATAGACATTGGCATGGTATACCACAACATAACAAATTCTATAAAGTCCGCACAAGTAGTATCATGTTCTAAACATGCTTCTGACACGTACGTCTGCCACTTACCTGTAGGCTCATGGTGGAGGTGCCCATGCTACATAGCTTGCATTGAATTCTTGTCCGAAGTCTTTATGTTTTCAGAATAGGTGAATTATGAGTGTGCTTTAATGGATATCACTATTGTCTATCGTTCAAAGTTTTTGAGGCAAAAGATGACACCATGTAATTCTAAACTGCTTCAGATGGGAGGTGCCTTGAAAGGTGTTTCCTGAGTGAACTAACGTGCTGACTTTTCTTAAGTGCTGAATATTTTAAAAAAAAAATCACTAAAACTATTTTAATGACATGTAACTCTTTTTTTACATGTACGCAATAATTCATTACATAAGATAGATGAATGACATGACAAAGATAACAAATATAATGCAGTGTCGAAGCACATAAATCAGAAAGCGATAAGCTCTGTTTTCAACAGAAGTTATTAGTTGTACATAATAAGAATTAGGGGTACTCTAGTTGACTAAATTCAATCAGTCCAGCAAAGCTTTAAGAATAAATCCACTGGTTGAATTTGGTTCACAAGTTGCAGATGGCATACTTGCACCCAATCCATTTATTTGACACTATCAAGTTCACATGTTCCCCTTCAACTATATTCCTTGTTTAAATGGTTCCAAGTCTTCCTACATGAACATTTCAGAGCCCTTTAAATCTAGTATTTTGTAGAAATCTTCCATAGTTTTATCTTGCTCTACAGCATGGAGAGACATCCTACCACTACTCTTTTTGGCCCTTTTTTATATTATGATGCTAATCCCTTCTGTAATTATGTCAAAGTTCTTAATTTTATACTACTTACAGATATTCATTGATCATCTTGAAAGTGCTCTGTAAGGGACATAAACTTCCGCTAGGTACTTGGTTTTTGGTGACTTTACTTTCATCATCATAACTGCTGTTTTTCTGTTGTCGTTATTGTTTTTATTTACAGGAACATTATGTCTAATACCAATAAATTTCTCATATTTCAGCCATGAGGAGCTTCTGCAAAGTAGCCGCAATCGAAATGTTTCAGACTGTGGTGAGCCAAATACTTCTTTCTATTTCATCACTCCCTAGAATTGTTTTCAGCTAATATATTTTTTTTATGTCTAGTTCTCATGTTCTTCAGATTGTCAATTCTGGTGAATTATGCAGACGATGTGATGTTTTTGAACCATTTATTGCTGGATTAACAAATTCAACCATGGACCAGGTTTTTCCCCCCTTCTAAATTTACACTGTATTTCTTCCTTCATGTCCTATGTTTTTAAATTGGGGTATTTACTGGTTTGTCCCTCAAATCTTTATATATTATGATTTTGCCCCCCAAATCTTCTTATTTAGAATTTTGCCCCCCAAATCTCATAAGTTACAACAATTTTGCCCTCCTCTCTAACATAGTTAAATATTTGACCATTTTACCCATCTTTTCCTCTTCTATTTTCCTCCTCTCTTCTTCTTCTCTCTTCCTCCTCTCTTCTCCTTTTCTTCATTATTTCTCCTTTCTTCTTTCTCTTCTCTTCTTTCAGTATTTAACTGTGTTAGGGAAGAGAGGAGAAGAGAGGAGGAAGAGAGGAGAAAGAAAAGAGGATAAATAATGAAGAAAGTAGAAGAGAAGAGGAAGAGAGAAGAAGAAGAGAGGAGGAAAATAAAAGAGGAAAAGAGGGGTAAAATAGTCAAATATTTAATTGTGTTAGGGAAAGTTAGAGAGAGGGGCAAAATTGTTGTAACTTATGAGATTTGGAGGGCAAAATTCTAAATATGAAGATTTGGGGGGCAAAATCATAATATATAAAGATTTGAGGGACAAACCAGTAAATACCCCTTTTAAATTATACTATTGTGGTAATAGTAACATTTCAGTCAATTGAAGTGGTTTGTATTGGTACTTAACTACTATCAGGATGATGTTTAGTAGAATCCTACATTGCGATTGTGCCAACTACATTTTTAGTATGAATGGCAAGCTCCTCGTTGATAATTTCTTTGGCTAGGATGACCAATTTTTAGAGGGTTCGGATTGGCTTTACTGCTATTCTCTTACTGTCATCAAATCTTTCTTCGGGCCTTTTACTCCATCTCCAAATTATTTTCATAGGAAAAGGATTTTTTTCTTAAATGATGATTAATCCTGCAGTATGAAGTTTGTTTTACCTTGTAACAAGATTTGGATTGTATTTGATCTTATTTTAACATTCAATGATACAATTAACTCGTAAATCTGGGAAACTTTTCCACTAGTTTGCTAGTAGTTTATTAACATCTAGCAGTGTGGCAACTATAGCTTTTATGTTTCCATAGTGCAAAACAGAAGAAATACGGAGGAAAGGACAGAACATGAGATCTTTCTTGCTTTCTTGGTAAACTGGAGCTTAAGGGAATGTAGCTCTGTAGTGTCTTTAATTTCACTGCTGAGTTTAGTCATCAGAATTTAGTCTTATTCCTTTTCCATCATTGTCTTGTGAATTATGGAACTAGCTGGACCAGGGTTTTGGATTTAGTTCCAGAGAAAATGATTAAGACCAAAGGTCCATATCCCTGTTAGAATTTTGTAACAGGACAGGATTAAGACTACACAGATTTTATAAGGTTTTAGAAATAAGAACCATTTTCTTGGTTAGTGGATCAATCCGAGTTGGAAAGTCGTTCTTATTTCTGAGACCAAAACTCAAAAAGTTTGTGAGTTTGTAGGCTAATGAATTGTGAAAGAACCAACTTGATGAAGTTGTAAACAAACAACAAAGTTACATGGATTTTATAGGGTTTGGGAAATAAGAACCACTTTCTTGGTTAGTGGATCAAACTGAATTGGAAATGGATCGTATGCCTGGCTTTCCGCCGCCCATCCTATTCTTTCTGTTACTTAGGGCAGGCTTCTCAACCCTCTAGGTAAAGGGTGGTTTGATGTTTGTTATTGCTTCCTACTTGCATCTCCCCCTTCCCCAAGATTGTCAATTTATTTTGAGTGGCTTCAACTATATTTTAATAGGCCATTTTTTGTAAGTGAAGTCAGGAGTAGGATTTATGAGGTTTTAGGAGAAGAATTGGAAGGAGCTATGAACTTTACTACTTTTGGTTTTTGGATTGAAAGGGCTATGAATCCTGAACTCTCCTGTTTGGATGCTGTAAGGACTTAATGGTCACCTTTTTTCGGATATGGACAAATTTGTCCTCCATGAAATGTCTAAGAAATTATTGACTCCCTAGCAAATAGTTGATTAAAATATAGATTCATTAAACTATTTAACAACCATCAGTAACAATAAGAAATTAGTAATTAAATGAACTTTTCTAATGTTACTTGTTTTCTGTGAAAAACTCCGCCAGTGCTATGCACTGTCTGTCCCAAACCAGGATAAAAGAGGAAGGTTGTGGTAGGCTAGTGACAGCCAACATAAAACATTATCAAATATTATGACATGAGCCAAAATATGAATTTCATTGGGGCATTCCCTACTGAGCGACGCGCTACATCGGAGTCCGGGTGTAGTGAAAAATGTGTGAGGGTTGTTAGGTCGTCATCCAGAAGCGACGTGCCATGTCGGCACCCGGATGTGGTGTCAAATATAAGAGAGTTCCCACATCTTAATGAGCGGGTGGGGATAAAATAGTTGGCTCATAAACATAAATTTCGGTTGGCATCAAGGAATATAGTTCCCTTACAGGTAAATTAGCAGAGTTAGTTGATACTATGATTAGAACGAGGGTTAATATTTTGTGCGTGCAGGAGACTAAGTGGGTAGGTGAGAAAGCTAAAATCATAAAACCTTGGGGTTATAAACTTTGGCATACGGATAGAGATAGAAATCGTAATGGGGTAGGTGTGATCATTAATAAACAATTATTTGGGGATGTAGTGGAGGTTAGCAGGAAGAGTGATAAAATTTTATTAGTTAAATTTATTTTAAATAGAGATTTTTAATATCATTAGCGCTTATGCATCATAAGTAGAACTTGATGAATCCAGTAAACATCAATTTTGGGAGGATCTATATACGATAGTACAAGAATACCCGCTAGAGAAAAACTATTTATTGGTGGTGATCTCAATGGGCATGTAGGAACTAGTCATAATGGGTTTGATAGTGTACATGGAGGATTTGGTTTTGGAGAAAGAAATGAAGCAGGTAACTTAATTCTAGATTTTGCTTTATCTTATAATTTAATTTTAGCGAATACTTGGTTTAAAAAGAGTTTCTCACTTAGTTATTTTTAAAAGTGGATCGAATGCAAACCAAATAGATTTCTTTTTAACTAGGAGGGTAGATAGAGCTAGTTGTATCGATTGTAAAGTAGTGTCAGATGAGAGTGTAGTTACCCAATATAAACTCTTAGTTTTAGATATTCAGATTAGACAGAAACTTAGAAAAATTAATTGTAAATTAGATCCTAAGATTAAGTGGTGGCGATTAGAATATAATCAAAAAGTTTTTGTAAATAGAGTAGTACAAGAACTAGATTGGAGGGACCATGATGATGCTAATGTAACATGGAACAAAATGGCTAGCTGCATTAAAAGGATCGCTAAAGATATATTCGGTGAGTCGAGGGGCGGTGCTCCACCATGTAAGGATACATCATGATGGAATAAAGAGATAAAAAATGCTATTGAGATAAAAAATGCTATTAGGATCAAGCGGGATCTTTATAGAGATTTGAAGAATAATAATAATAAAATAAGTTTTGAGAAGTATAAACTAGTAAAGAAGGAGGTTAAGAAAGCTGTTCGGAATGCAAAAACTAAATTATATAAACAAGTGTATGAGAAATTAGATAATAAAGAGGCAGAAATAAAAAGGCAGAAATGGATATATATAATTGCTCGAATAAGAGAGAGAAAGTCTAAAAACTTATGTACTGTAAAGTATATTAAAAATGAGGATCAGACGGTTCTAATTTGAGACGAAGAGATTAAAGAAAGATAGAAAAATTATTTTGATAGATTATATAATGGTAATTTTACTCAAGATTTGGGAGATCTTACTATTCAATGTGAGGATATGAATCGTAGTTTTATGTGCATAATCAAAGAGTCTAAAGTAAAAGAGGTTTTGAAAAGGATGAAATTAAAAAAAACTGTTGGTTCATATGAGATTCCCATAAAGGTATGGAGATATTTAGGAGGGATTGATGTGAAGTGGCTAACAGATCTTTTTAATAAGATTTGGTAAACTAAGAAAATACCAAATGAATGGAGGAAGAGTAGCCTAGTATCTCTATATAAGAATAAGGGCGATATTCAAAGTTGTTCTAATTATCGAAGAATAAAACTCATTTGTCACACTATGAAACTTTGGTAAAAGGTAATTAAATATAGATTGTGACAAACTGTTAAAATATCGGAGAACCAGTTTGGATTTATGCCGGAACGATCGACAACAGAAGTTATTCATTTACTTCGTCAATTTATAGAGCGATTCCGAGAGAGAAATAGAGATTTGCATATGGTATTTATTGACTTAGAGAAAGCCTATGATAAAGTTCCACGAGAGATAATTTGGTGAATACTGATGAAGAAAAGAGTTCCCATCAAATATATCGACATAATTAAGGACATGTATGATGAAGTAGTGGCCAATGTCAAAACATATGGTGGTTTAACAAGTGATTTTTTTATCATAATTGGATTGCATCAAGGATTTGCATTGAGCCCATTCTTATTTGCTATACTGATGGATGAGCTTACTAAAGTCATTCATGATGAGATATCTTGGTGTATGTTATTTGTTGATGATATTGTCTTAATTGATGAGACAAGAACAGGGGTAAATATCAAGTTAGAGTTATGGAGGAATATATTAGAATTTAGAGGTTTTAGATTGAGTAGATCTAAAACAGAGTATATGGAGTGTAAATTTAATAAACGACGGAGCATAAACAATAATGCTGTAAAACTGGATAGGCAAGAGATACAAATAAGCAGTCAGTTTAGATATTTGGGTTCTATTATTCAGAATGATGAAGAGATCGATAATGATGTTAACCATAAGATACAAGCTGGCTGGTTGAAATGGAGGGCAACGGGAGTTTTATACGACCGTAACATTCCGTTAAGATTGAAAGAAAAATTTTATATGACTGCTATTAGGCCAACTTTATTATATGTTACGGAATGTTGGGCTATAAAGAAACGTCATTCACAGAAGATAAGATGTGCATGCTCCGTTGGATGTGCGGCAATTTTAGGAGAGATAAAGTGAAAAATGAAGTTGTTCGTTCTAAACTAGGTGTAGCTCCCATCGATGAGAAAATACGAGAAAATTGCTTACAATTGTTTGGTCATATGCAACGTAGGTTTATAAGTGTACCAGTTCGAAAATTGGAGTTTATCAATATAGGACAAGTTTAAAGAGCGAAGGGAAGATCGAAAAAAATATGGATGGAGGTGATACGCAAAGATATGAAGTCTAGAGGTTTAAATAAAGAGATATTACTTGATAGAAATGAATGGAGAAGGAATATCAAAGTGATCGATCCGGCGTGATTCGTTTTTTGGTTCATGTAGCCTACCCCAAATACTTGGGATAAAAGGCTTAGTTGTTGTTGTTGTTGTACTTGTTTTCCGCAAAAAACACGCTTCCTTTTATTGCCATGGATTTAAAAAATTAGAATGAAAATTTTTCAAATTATGATGAAAAGAAATAAGGAAAACAAACGAGAGGACTTACAAAGTCTCCTCTCTTTTACAAAAGAGTGGGTTCTAAACGTGGCTATAGAGTGTCTCGTACTCCATTGATAATCTAATGCTTGGATTGGTTTTGAATATGGAGATTTGATAGTGAAATCTTCTGGCCAACAGCTTCTTGTTGCTGGTCGACGTGCGTTTGTGTAGAAAATCAACTCTTGGTTTCCAAACATCTTCTCTAAAGATTGATCCTAAAAGCTCACCTCTTGGCCCCTATTTATAGTTTTCAGGGTTTTCTTAGAGATAATGGTGGAATCCCAATTAAATCCAATATCTGAACTTATATTTTAATCTGAAATCTTTAATTCAAAGTGATTAGATATAATTGGGATCGAAATTCTGGTAAAAATCCAAAAGGAAACCCTGTTTGGAAATTAGAATTAGCTCCGCACGCGAGACTGTCATCCCCGTGCGAGGTTATTAGCCTAGCGTGGGACTATTAGCCCCAAGGCAATTAGCCTTGCATATGCAAGGCTATTAGCCTTGCGTGTGCGAGGCTATTTTTCCATATGTGGCTCTTTCTTTTTTGTTTAGAATTTTTTTTTGCTCTTATAAAAATCCCTCCAAAGTTTTCAAAATCTTGTTTGCTGATTTCTAACAAGTTGTGAAATACTTTAGACTACAGCTCTTCGAATTTCCATCACACAAGCTTCTTTTATATGCAGGACTATTTAACGTCGCGGAGCTATTGCCAAGGTTCAAGCCATACTGGAAACCACCCAAGTAAAGTGTGCTGAGGTGTTGAAAAGGTAGGATGAACTTGTTCTATGTCATGGCCTGCTTCAACAAGAGGTTAACATGCGAAACTAGGCGATCGAAGAAACCAAGGCTCATGCTACCCAACAGTTGGCCATTAATGAAGATAAGTTGCATCGTCAAGTGTTTTCATCAGTGGAGGAAACTCGACAAGCGACACTCAAAGAAGCAGAGTCAAGTTTCAGGTCTTTGGGCAACTCCTAAATCTTTTTTCATTTCGTCTCCTTTTTTATTTCTGAAAAATAAGACTGTTTGTGATGTTTTCTTTCTTCCTCTATTTTGTCATATGAACAAAATAACTATTTCAATTAGCTTCAATATATTGGCTTGTTCTGAAATTGCAGTGTGATGCACCTGTGAATGCTTTGAAGATCTCGGAGTAGATCTCCTGAAAGGAGACCTGTTGTATATGGAGTTTTGTCAAGGTTATGTTGCTTCCATAGCCTTTTTTTAGGGATTTATCTGGAGAACAGACAGAATCGATGTGAAAATTGGAGTTTGTGGGTTTGTGGATTTTTGGAAAGTAGAGTTGCAGAATATTGAACTTATCTTGGATATGAGGCGACTATAACAAGTTTAGGTTCGAAATTTGTTGTGGGGGTGACTCGTCTGGAAAGCAGACAGAGCCGGGGTGATTAGCCTAGATAATCAGACAGAATCGATTTGAGATTTGGAGGTGACTTGCCTGGAAAACAGACAGAGCTGGTGATCAGATTAGGACCAGAAGAACTCCAGACATAGGGATGATTGATATCCCTACGGGGTGATTTGCCTAGAAAGCAAATAGAATCGATGATTAGGTCAGGATCATAGGTTAACTCGCATAGAAATTAGACAGAGCCGATGATCGAGTTAGGATCAAAAGAACCGCAGACAAAGGTATAGCTGACATGCCTACTGGGTGATTCACCTTAAAAGCAGACATAATCGATAATTGGGTCAGGATCATAGGTTAACTTGCTTGGAAAGTAGACAGAGCTGGTGATCAGGTTAGGATCACGGAATCCGTAGACAGAGGTATGGCTGATATGCTTACATAGTGATTCGCCTAAAAAGCAGATAAAATCAATTTGAGATTTGGGTCAGGATAAGAAGAATGATCGTTTACTGAAGTATGTGTGGGATGTTTTGTGAGGTAGGTGAGATGATTCAAATCTCATTGTTAGAAGTAAGAGTTTAACATGATAGGTTTGCGACAAGTGTTTTTTATATGGTATATTGATGAGATGGTTCAAATTTCCCTATTAAAGGTAAGAGTTTAATATAACAGGTTCACATAATTTTTAGCAAAACCCTAGATATGAACAAATTTGGTGTATCTTTATCAATCGCCGTTTGCGTTGGGCTAGCCATGCTATTCCATGCTATTTCCCTCAGCATGATGAGTTGTTGAGAACTTTACTTGGGCTTAGATGCCAAGCATTCCCTCTTCCCTTTAGCTTTTTGAGATTTGGGCTGTTAATTTCATACTTTTACCCCAGTATGATAGGGTTGGTAAGAAATTTTCGATTTTTCTTCGCGTTGCTTTGGTGGCATTGGCAATTTATACTTTTTATCTCAGCATGATGGGTTTTCGAAGTTTTTGTTTGGGCTTAAATACCAAATATTTTCTCTTTCTATTGCTTCTTGAGTTTTGGATTGTTCATACTTTTTATCTCAGCATGATAAGTTAGCGAAAAACTTTTTCTCTTCCCTTTTCTTTAACAGCATTGGACAATTCATACTTTTTAGCTCAGTATGATGGGTTGTCAAGAATTTGATTTTCTCTCTCCTTCGCCTTTGTGGTTAGAGGTTGTCCATGCTTTTTATCTCAGTATGATGAACTGTCGAGACTTTTGTTTGGGCTTAGAGACTAAACGTTTTCTCTTCTATTTGTCTTTAAGGATTCGGGTCATTGATGGTCATATTTTTACTCCTAGTATGATAGGGTTGGAAATTTCTCTTCCCGTTGCCTTGGCGGCATTGGGAAGTAATTATTACGTATATATTTCCATACTTCTTCTTTTTTGTTTTTTTGTTTGTTTTTCCTTTTTTTCTTTTTTCTTTTTTTTTTGAATTTTTTTATTTATGGCAGTCATTGTGCCCCATCAAATTCCCAGTTATCACACAAAATTTTCCAATGCTAGCAAAAACAGCAGAAGCAGCATGATACTTATCACCGTCAATATCTTCGGCACCCCCGGCTTAATCCGGTTGCTATTGAATGAGGATGACTCGATCACAGTTGTGGTTCAGAGCGTACTCAAGAGATAAGTTTGCCAGTGTCGGCAGCCCATGCTCGGTAAGGATTCCATCAAGTTCAATCTCTGTTGCGCTAGTGTCGATCGAGTGCTCTCCCTGATTTTTCTCGAATTGGCTGAGGAATTCTATTATTCATCTTTTAGCGAGTCTGGGCATACCTCCATGATTTCTCTTTTTTTGGTAGAAATCGAAAAAAGTCCTTTTTGCTTCAAATTATGCGAGTCTCCTTTCTCGGTAGAAATCGGGGAGAGTCCCTTTTGCTTTAAATCATGTGGTTCATAGTTTTTTACTTCCATTTTTTCTGCAAGGATCGGAGCTATGCTGAACAGAATTTCTAAGGGTCCCATGATAATTGTCGTCGTATTTACGGACACCTTCTTCTATTCATGTCTCAATTAGATCACATTTGCATCGATGTGTGTCTAAATTTTATCTTTCAGAATATAACAATTTTTGGTTAGGTGTCCAATATTTTGATGGTAGAGATAATACCTGGGATCATCTATTTTCCTAGCTTCCTCTGGCTTTCAGTTTTCGGACAACTTAAGCATCCTTTTTTATTAAGTGAGAATATGACTGCTTGTTCATTTTTGAAATCGTATGTCCGTTGCAATAAATAAGAATCTCGATTATTCTGAGGATTTTGGTTTGCAGTGGGTTTGGTAGTCATTGCCTCCTTTTGCTTAGGATGGGATAATTATGGCTGTGGTCGGTTCATGGACATCCTCCTCTGGGCATGATATTCATCGATATGTTGGATTATGTTCTCCGCTTGTTGCCCTTATTTGATCAGATCCTTTCAGATTTTGGACTCCACCACACCCATTTTAATGAGTATGTTGGTTTGGAAATTGTGGTTGCAGGTTTCCATCGGCATTTCTTGTGACATGCCATGCGGACATCATAATGATATCTCTCGAAGACATTCTACAAAACTTTTTACAGTTTTATCCTCTTTTTTGTTTATTTGCAAGAAGATTGTGGACCAAAATTTCCTTGTCATCTTCGAAGAAGCAGCGCATGAATTCCTTTTCCACATCGGACCATGGCTTGATAGTCCCCGGGAACAAATGCATAAACAATGTAAATGTAGACTGTCTCAAGATACTTACAAAAATCTTGATCACTATAGGATTATTCCCTATAAAATGACCCGTCTTTTGATAAGAAATAGTATAAGTGCTAGTTAAAAGAATAATTTTCATCAATAGACTCTAACTGTAGAGGTTTATACTTTTCTGTAAAAGGAGCTGATTCCCACTCCATTGGATATGGTCTAGTAATTTCAACTTTTTACAGGTCTTTTATGTGCATCAGGACTTCCAATTGGTGCTGCATTTTTTGCATTTTTTTTGCATGTAGGTCTATGATAAAGTCATAATTCTCTTCTTTTCTCGAATTTCCACTATCGTTCTTTGGTGGTTCATTAAAGGGTTTCTCCATCTTGTCTTCCGAATTCTTTTGTGTGTTCTTCACCACCTTTAGAAGCAGCGTCCAGTGTTCGTCAAGACTCTTTTGTTGTTCTTGAATCCAGCGTTCTTGAGATTCTAGCCTCTGGTTTATTTCATTGAATCTCCTTGTCATATGGACCATTGTTCTTCAAATCGGAAAGACTCATATGATCGAGGCATGGTTGAATGATCACTATCTCCTTCGCTTTCCTTGTCTGACCCCCTGCCAACCTCTTATAGTTTTGTGGTGTTAAAATTCCTAATCTGATCCTTGTGTTATGACGTGCTTCCGCATCAGAAGAGTTTTTATCGCCTTGTTATTTTTTTTCCTTTGTTCATCATGTTTGAAGTCATGAGTAGAGGTTCCTCATTGTTGGTGACACTTCGTCTTTGAACACGCCTTCTTTTAGGCATATTGTTTTTTGATTCAGTTATTCGACTGAAAACCGAGGGTGCAGACGGACTACAATGACAATCGGTAAGTATTGCGGAGATTATTTGCTCACATCGGCATAGTGGATGGGATTGGGCCATCGAATTTTCATAAATCAGCCTCTTGATGAGTTTCTTCTTTGTTCCAACCTTTGGAAGACTCTTTGTTGTGTTTATGGTAATTAGCGAGTGTAGAAGATTGGAATTTCTGCCTTGATTGAGGTCCTGTTCTGGTCTTTACAGGTACTTCACGAAATTGGAACTCAATCTTGTGTTTGGATTTTTTATGCGGGACTGAATAGCCTTACATTTTGCTCTTTGTGCGCGGGGCTGAGTAGCTTTACGTTGCAACCTTTTTGCGCTAGGCTGATTAGCCTCGCATTTGGAAATAGCCTCTCGCAGAGCTTCGCTGGACTATTTAGCCTGGCATTTTGAAATAGTCTCGCGTAAGGCTACGCTGGGCTGTTCAGCCTGGCGTTTTGAAATAGCCTTGCGTAAAACTACACTAAACTGATTAGCCTGGTGTTTGAGATCATATTCGTCTTGAACTTGATTTTTTAGAATTTTTCGCCGTGTTTGATGGTTTCGAATCTGAGCTCTGGTCAGTCCAGATCTTGGTTTTCCTTCAGTATTTTGTGCAGCCATGATATGAGAAGATTTTTCCTTTTCTAAAATTTTGGAATCTAAATATCCAAAGGGCTCCTATTCAACAGAAGTTTTTTTGTCATTCGAATTCGTAATTTGGATTTCTTGTTCAAAACTCGAAGATTCGAGAAGTTCCTGTTCAACGAGAATCATCTAGTCATTCGAGTCCCTTCCTTGGACTCCTTCCTTTTTCAAGATCAAAAATTTAAGGAGCTCCTATTCAATGGGAGTCCCCTTGTCATTTGAACTCATACTTAGGGTTTCCAAGCCGTGATGGGGCCATGTTTTGATCGGATTTACCTATCTAGAGGATAAGTACTCCTCATTTTTTTGTTGATCAACTTCTATGACCAACATCTTCACAGACTTACCAATTTTCCTAGTATCATATTGGGCTACGATCTTCTTATTAGTGTAAAAGACTTTTCGTACTGTGGTCGCCAGCTTATTTTCCGATAAAGATGTGTTTCTTTTCATTACCATGGATTTAAAGAATTACAATGAAAATTATCCAAATTACAATGAAAAGAAACAAGAAAAAAATAAACGAGAGGACTTATAATACGTCTCTCTTTTTTACAAAAGAGTGGGTTTTAAACGTGGATATGGAGCGTCAACCTTGTACTCCGTTGACAATTTAATATTTGAATTGGTCTTGAATATGAAGATTTGATGGTAAAAGTTTCTAGCTAGCGGCTTCTTGCTGCTGATTGACGTGCTTTCGTGTAGAAAATCAACTCTTGGTCTCTAAAAATCTTCTCTAAAGATTGATCCCAAAAACTCTCCTCTTGATTCCTATTTATAGTTTTAGGGGTTTTCTTAGAGATAAGGATGGAATCCCAGTTAAATCTAATCTCTGAACTTGTATTTCAATCTAAAATATTTAATTCAGAGTGATTGGATATGATTGGGATCAGAATTCTGGTAAAAATTCAAAAGGAAACCCAGTTTGGAAACTGAAATCAGCTCTGCACATGAGGCTGTCATCTCCGCGCGAGGCTATTAGCCTAGCGCGGGACTATTAGCCCCGCGCAGGGCAATTAGCCTAATGTACGCGAGGCTATTATATTAGCCTTGCGTGCGCGAGGCTATTTTTCTTCGTGTGGCTCTTTCTTTTTTGTTTAGAATTTTTCTCTTACATTACTGACTTCTTGAGAATCATATATAACAATTATTGTGCTAATAGTCATATGTCATAGTTATAAGATTGAGAAATAGAAATGTATGTTAATAAAAGCTACTGAGGTGTAATGAAAATTAGAACCTGGTAATAGTTGATGTAGTGGCACCAGTAACATAGTAGTACACACTCTAGTTACAGAGATAGGTTAAATACCATTGTACAATGAGCTAGTGGTTAAGTTTTGGCTTGAGAAAGTATTCCTGTTCATAATTATAAAGCTTGGGATAATAGTGGCCAGGGTTTTTTATGAAAATGTTCGGCAAAAGTGAATTAAATGGGGAGAGCCCAAGCGTTTATGAAAATGTTTTGTCAGCAAAAGTGAATTAAATGAGTAGAGATTCAAGTAGGTCGTAATTCCAGACGAATTCTGGAATATTAACACCTGAAAATGGTGCCGTAGAGCATCCAGGATAGATCCCAGACTCTGTAGCTCCTAGGGGCGACAAGTGGGTCGTGCCCGGCCTGGCCCGGGCACGGCCTGTGCCTGGCACGACCCATTTTTGGGACGTGCCGTGCCCCAGGCACGACACGGTCGCCCGGGGCTTAACTCGGGCTCGGCCCGCCGCGCACGTTTCGTGCCCGGGCCGAGTCATTCCGGCTCTTTTGTTTAAATTTTTTTATTAAATGTTAAGTTTATTATTAAGTAAGTTTTGGAGAATAATTAGGCTAATTTAATTATTTTTAACAAGAGTAAACGATAGTAAAAATATAATTTTATTATATTAAATCTCATTACATTGATATAATTGCTCTATTAATCTCTTTAGAAATCATACAAAATCCAAAGAGAGGGGAGAGAAGCCTAGCTATCACTCTCAACTTGTTCTTAGTATTTTTTTCAAGAAATTTATGAGTTAAAAATTACGTAAAAGATTTTAAAAAAATATATGAAAATCCCAACAAATGTAGAAATTACAATTTTGAAAAAAAAAATAAAAGTCTTTTCATTAGACGATCCTTGTTTCCTTTTTCTACGTCTTGCCAGTCCTTCAAGCAAACACACATCTCCAATGTGTCTGTTGGTATTGAGCTTCTCCACTCCGTGAGCATTCTACAATCTGCACTAAAAGTAGACTCTGATATTATAGTAGACACCGGAGGAGTTAGTAAATCACGGACCATGTTGAAAAGCACAGAATATGTTTTTTCGTGTGATTTTCACCAGGCCAAAATATCAAAAACTTTATAATTTTCAGGAAATAGGTCATCTTCATAGTTAGCCCTTTCTAAATAATAATATAGTTTATTAAAATATGTACTAGATTGCTTAGCCTTTTTCGGTAAAATACGGATGATATTATTGGATTTTGGATTTTCTTAGTCGTTGGGAGGCTCTGTGCAAAAAAATTTGCAAAAAATCCTCCATAACAGCTATAAACGGCTATATTTCAAAAAAAAAACAAAAGAAATAAAAAGGGCCGCGCCGTGCCCACGGCCCTGACGATCCCCGGCACGACTCATCCGAGCCGTGCCCGGCACATGCCAGGCCGGGCAGTGTGCCCAACAAGCCGCCCGGCCTATTTGACACCCCTAATAGCTCCCACCAAAATCAGCTGTTTAGATGGAAAGGGACCCTGCTTCCCCTACTCTGTTTACCAAACAGGGTCATAAGGTGTTTATCACCATATCTCATTATATCCCTCTTTTTTTTTTTTTTTTGGTTGTACTGGGAGACTAGACGTCTCTGCCTCTGATTTAACGTTTCGTGATCCTTCACATGAAAATCCAAGCTGCACTAAAGCCTGAAGGTCAGCAACAGGTTGTTTCTCTGGTTAACACTGGATATCACTACTCTGTGACTGATTCAGATTATCACGAGAGGTACTAGTTTTCCCTTGTTCTCTCCCAAATATTTCTATTATTCTCTACTGCGTGCTGCACCCTTATAACTTGTATTTTTCATTGCCATACTGTACAGGATGTAGGTTCTGTAGACATTCCTTCCACTTTTCACTCTTTAAACTGTTGCTTGTGTGATTTGTTAATTTTTTTTCATTGTTAAGGTGGTTGTTTAATTCTTTTGTTGTTTGGCTAATTCTCCAATTTATATTTTAATGCACACAGCTTCCTCCACTTATTTTTTTAGTTTTTCCTAGATTGTTGTTTGATTTCAACTCATTACTCTTTATTATTGTTGCTTGATTGTGATTCATTGCTGCTTTCTCTTTCTGAGTATCATTGTTTGAATGTATACGATTTTGCTTATTTTTTATTTCTTACAATGCTGCTTGATTGCCAATCATTTGTTCGTCATGTCAAGCTTTTCAAAAGTTGTATATAATTTTTTTTCATGTTTCTTGGCCAACGCTGCATCTTGATCGCAGCTCCAGTGAAGCAGGTGCCCCGACTGTCAACCATCATGACTTCGTCCCTTCCGTGTCTCCACCATATCCTCCGCAATGCCAAGGTGATGGCCCTACTACCATCGCAACAGACAATGTCGATCCTTCAGTTCCTCCTGGTAAGTTTGCTGTCACAACTTCAGAGGATAGCCTGCCAAAACCCGTTGTAACCCTGTTGTACCAACGTGGCCATTGTGACATTCTCTACCCAAAATGACACTGCCATCAACTGGTTGGTACTCCCTCCGTCCCGCTTACTCCACAGTTTACTCGGGTTACTGGTTCACATGGGCTGTTGCAAGCCGCCAATTGTGGATCATGATTGGCCGGTCTTACAATTGGTCGGTATTTCCTTTCCTGCCCTTGCTATAGCCACAGCTTTTGGCTTTCAATAATGATCTTCAACTTTATTCTTCTCTCGTAGCTCCCTTTTTAATGGATCTTAATTTCGCTCCATGGTATCAGTTGCTTCATAAACAGACAACAGCAAGGAAAGAAAGATTTTAAGGTTCATGCTTTTGCAGTTACGTGGAACGGTGGATGATGCAAGTATGAGATCAAACGTCTTTTATGATTGCAGTTTGCTTGCAAAATGTGTGGATAGCGATAATGTTCTGGTTCGGAACGGAGAAACTGTTGAATCTTTTCACTTTTTGAACATCGTATGCGTTCACCATGTCCTTCGATGCCTTGATCGGACATCATCACTTCGATGTCTCTGTTAGTGCCTATGGTCGCATTTTCCTTGCTATATGTTGTCTGATTCAGCTTAAGAATGGTACCTAAATTCATCTAGTTGGAGGGCGGCTAGAGTTGCTACTCCGTTAACTTGTCAGGCAGAGATTAGGGTCACCGAGTTGCTGCGCAGTCTTCAAGTGGACACCTAAATTCCTTCTCTTGCAGTTTAGGATGGTAAGTAGTTGGGCCTGGCCAGAGGGCCCTCAAACCAGGGTAAGTAGTTGTGGCTGGCCAGAGGAACCTCAAACCATGGTAAGTAGTTGTGGCTGGCCAGAGGGCCCTCAAACCTTGTACTCGAAATGGGGAGCTGTTATTTGTATAGGCATCTGGATGAAATTCACCCATCTGCTAAGTATACTCTCCCCAGATTTTCAAATTTTAACTAATTTACTAAGTTTAACCCCTTTATTATTTCAATATCAATTTTCCAAATTTCCTAACTATATTCCATCCCTAACCCATCTCTGTCAATTCCAGCTCTCTCTCTCTCTCTCTCTCTCTCTCTCTCTCTCTCTCTCTCTCTCTCTCTCTCTCTCTCTCTCTCTCTCTCTCTCTCGTATTGGATCACTGCAAACACCCTACCCAATGGGTAATTCTATTTACGCATGGAAATTTACCATTCATGATTTTAAAATTGCAAATAATTACAAGTTTGTCATTTTCTTTTTTTGATTAAGTTATTACCCTTATATTTTTTTTATTTCTATCGCTTCTTAAAAGTTTAGAAAGTTGTCATCGTTTTCCTCCTCTGTTCTTTCTAAAACCCAAAATAAAACCTCTTTTTTTGTATTTAAATCTAAATCTAAATACAAACACATTTTCCACAAATTCATCGATTTGATTTTCTGGTTCCCTAAATTTTTTTACTTTCGTGTTCTTAAAAAAGTTTGGAAGATTTTTAAGTTTTTTGAATTTACTGTGATAAGAAAAATTAGGGATTAGAGTTTGAGTTTTCTTAGCAGCATAAACATTCGAAAGCAGCACGTGATATCCAGCCAGATTGCTCTTCGTTTTCATCTTAAACAGTCAATCCAAATCCAACTTTGCTAACTCAAATTTCTGATTAACTCTGCAAGCAGCAAGCAAGGATCTCCAGATTCCAATGTTGGTACTGCAATCTTCAAAAATTGCAGGTGCTGCAAAACTAGACCCGACGCGTATTGAGATGGCAGGACAGGACACTCAATACTCTACCCTCTTGGCCACCATCAAAGACCTAGACGGAGACCTGATGAAGGATGCACTGGAAAAAATGATGGAATATATAGTAAGCGGAGAAGGCATCTATAGAAGGTGATGCTGGCAATCGTCTCATAAACTAAAGAGGTTCTGGAAAAAGAAAAAAAAAAACTGAACAAACGGGAGAGGTGAATCCAATTAACCATAGTAATTTCGAAGCAGACTCAGGAGGTTACCGACAATGGTGAGTAGGTTGAGGAGACAGAGGAGGAGATGTAGAAAATAGTCGCGATCCAGGATATAGAGACCAAGTGAGAGTTAAAATTGGAATAAATTTTAAGTGTAAGAGTAAGTTTTTGATATTTCAAAATGGAAGTTAGGTGTAAAGAGTAATCTGAGTGTCAAGAGTAAATTGCCGTAAATAGAATTTTCCCTACCCAACCCCATCTCTCCTGCACTGCCTCTCTCTCACCTCCCTCTATTTCTCTCTTTCGGTTTCTCTCCTTCAATCTCGTCTCTCTCTCTCTCTCCCTCTATCTCTCGTGCACCTCGTGATGTCTCAACTCTTCCTCGGCATCTTAGGATAAGTTTTGATTGCCTAATAGAGGTTAAACATGGAGGATTTATTGGCTTCTACTAGTTGAGCAAACTAATTTTGTTCATCAAAGCCAAATAGACCATCCAACTCATGTTTTCTAAAATTTCATAAACCAAAAAACTTACGGAAGTTATATTAAAACATCAGAAAGTTTATTACATGAGCTTCGGTTCACTATCCTTATTCAACAATTTTAATTTCTTAAGATTTTTTTCTAAACAATTTCTAATTTTAAGGTTAGCGGAAAAAAAAAAAATAGTTTGCATGTAGATGATGAGGAGTTATGATTTCACAGGGTGTAGTTAGTAAAATGGATCCATTTTAATTTAGAGATATTTACAGATCTGTCCCTTATTTATAAATTATAATTTAGTCCTCCACATCTTAATATTTAGGATTTAGTCCTCCAAATCCTTTAAGTTACTACAATTTAGCCACTCAGTTTATATTTTGGTTCGATTTTCTTCCTTCACTTAATTCCTCCTTTACTCTTTCCCTTCTCTTTTTAGTTCTTATAGGGTTCCCCCTTCTTCTTCTCTTCTTTTTCTATTCACTTATTAGGTTATCCATTTTTATATTGAGACCAAATATATTATTCTCTACTAAATTTATTAAATCTAAAAATGAATATATCCAGTATAGAGAGGGAGAACCCAATAAATGAATTTATATTGAGACTTAAAGGTTTAATACATTTAGTGAAAATTATACATTTGGTTTCAATATAGAGAGGGAGAACCCAATAAATGAATAGAGAGAGAAGAGGAAAAATAAGAGGAAACCCAATAAGAATTAAGAAAAGAGAGTGAAAAGGGAAGGGGAATAAAGTTAAAGAAATTATGAGTAAAACGGAAAAAATGGACCAAAATATAAATTAGAGGACTAAATTGTAGTAATTTAACAGATTTGGGGGACTAAATCCTAAATATGAAGTTTGAGGAACGAAATTATAATTTATAAAGATATAAGGGACAGATCTGTAAATACTCCTTAAATTTAATTATATCAATGCTATAAACAATGCAAAGTTTTAGAAGTGGGCCGAAGCATAGCCCAAATATGACTTCAAATAGCAACTCTCCAAGATTGTCCAGTTTCGGGCCCAGCTGTCTCGCTAATAGAATGGGTGGAAGTAGGAATGGCAGGGGGTGACAGTTGTTCTGTATATTTTGACATTAGAATTTAGATTTTTGAGATTGACAAATAACAAAAAAATTGTTAGAGTTATTTCCGTACAATCAATGTACTTTACATAAGGAATACAGAGTTGAACATAATAAAATAAAAAATGGAAAAATTTTGATGAAATTGTTACATTTGGAAATTTTTCGAAAAGTTAATTATAGAATCTTCAGGCGGGGAGCTAGGGGTTAAGAAAATAATGATCGGGTTGGTGGATGCGAAGTGACTGAACTTAGGTATGGTCTTTTGGAAATAGAATCACATAAAAACATTTCTCATAAAGTAGTTATTAATATGAATAAAAGAAACTCGCAAATAAGGAATTTGCTCCATTATTATGAACCAAGTTATTAATTATTTTGAACAAATTCTGAATAACCTGTTATTCAATTAAGTCTTAAAATTCGGTTAGGATCATCATATTTATGTTTTACTCCCCGTAACTCTTCCTCAGCCAGGCTAGGACAGAATAACATAGCAAGTACAAGTATTACTAATATGACAAAAATATGAACTTTGCACAATGTTCCATTATTGTTAATGGGTGGCTCCTTTAAAAAACTAGAAGAAATTAAAAACTAGAGGAAAAAGGTATAGGTGCATAGACTCGACAGAAAGTGTTCTAACAATTGAAGTTGACTGAGTTGCATTGGTAACTAGAATCCTTCTAAATTATAGATAAATTAAGAAAAGGATGAGATAAAGACCAAATAAAGAAACAGTTTTGCTAACAATTATAGTTTTCTTTTTTTTCTTTTGAAGAGTCCTCCTAATATTCCTAATATTCCGTTGTTGTATCATTTTTGATATATTTGAATACAAACAGAAATTAGCTCCGGTCTTGTAAACATGTATAGCTTCGATAACTATCGAGGGTTGAAATCCCTCTCTCTCCTTTTTCTTTTTTGTTTGAATAAATTTCTTTCTTTACTCATTTGACTCGACCTGGCTCGATTATTAATAGAGTGAATTCAAAATCATAGTGTAATGTATATTCTCTTTTGTTCTAGTCATGAAATAGATGCCACAACATCTCTATTTTCTTTCCTAGGAAGTATTTACTTGTTACTAATAAAATTTATCTTCTCTTCTTCTTTAGATTTGGTCTTTCAAGTAAAATGCATCAATTTTTAAGATTAGTACATACTCTACAATCTCAGTAGTTAATGATACACATAAATATAATGTTATTGAGCTATGCAGCTCTTTTATGTATGTCGTTATTATCAATTGCTTTTCTGGTCATTACATTTCGTAAAAAAACATTGATATTTTTTGTCAAATAAAATTTTTCTTAATTAAGATTAAGTCATTTTTATTTGGCAAATCGAATACTTGAAAAAAAAAAAGTTTTTAAACACATTTTTTTTGTTCCTTTTCAACTTATTACAAATATCAATTAACTCAGTGTTTGGATTATCGGATAATTTTTTTAACAATTTTGATACTTTTCTTCCTGTCATTAAGTATTAATTAATTAATTTTAATATAAAATCAATATAATACTCTTTGTTGGTTATTGGGTACATAATTTTTAAAAAAAATTATGATAATATTTATGAAACCGACTTGGTCTTAAGTTAGGCATATAATTAAAAATAAAATAAAAGAGTTTTAACATCCATTATAAAAAAATTTTCCACAACAGAAAAATAGAAAGAACAAAGATTTTTCCATTGTGAAATAAAATGAATAGGAAAAAAACATCTTAGGAATTAATAAATAGATTATAATAAAAAGTCCAGATTGTACACTTTTTCATATTTATCCTGCCTATTTATCCTATAAATATAATAACATAAATAAAGTGCATTAAGTTAGATCCAACATATTCATGAAATATACAACTTGCACACACTCCCTTTTCAAAAAATATCAAAGTCCAGACATAATATGGTATTCTTTCTACCACTACGTTAATAACGAAATGGTTTAAAAAAGAATAGTTGATAATTTTTCCGACAATAAAATAATTTGAACTATTTATTAATTAGAATAAATAAGTGGCGCCTTGCACTTTATTATATATTATCCAATGTCGAATCGGCAACCTATATTATCTATATTATGTATAAAAAGAGGAAATTTTTGGATTTAAATACGTTAGGAGTCATATGTGAGTATGCTCCCACATTAGATAGAACAACGAAAATTCATAGTTTTAAAATACGAAATTGGGATCTCTACCTATCAACTTAAGATTTTGGATCAGACTGATTTTCGGCTGTGTATTTGAAACTCATCATGCTCCTAGGGGGCACGACGTTTCTCTCCAACAAAGCCGGAGCAGCCGTGGTCATGTGGATTTCTAATTTTGGAATATGAATAATTCTCTTTAACTAAATATGTTGATGTATTGAACTCAATATAATATTAGTTAGAACTAATTGTTGTGATATATATAGAATAAGAATTTAACTATCTATCGGTTCTAAGTATCATTTTTTTTTCATTCTAGTTTTTATTTCAATCTTGTAAAATATTTTTTTCTATTCATAATATGACTCCACAATTCCACGAGATTTATTTTTATTTAAGTAAATGGATTCTAGCCCATCGAAAGCACCTCTAAGATCTTTGGAAGCGTTTTTTTGGGGTCCAAGATTGGGACCTTGCTCCGTTCCTAGGCCGCCCTGCCTGAGGCCTTCTATATTCAACTTTAGGATGCTATGGTTCGAGTTAAGTTTTAGTTAGGATTCGTGGGATTGGAAGGGATTTTTTTTATATCATTGATTGAGGAGAGAATAAGATTTATTTATTTATTTTATGCTATTTGCTGATGATATTGTCTTAATTGATGAAACAAGAAAAGAGGTAAATGCCAAATTAGAGTTATGGAGGCATATATTAGAATCTAGAGATTTTAGATTGAGTAGGTCTAAAACAGAGTATATGGAGTGTAAATTTAGTAAACGACGGATCATAGACTATAATGCTGTAAAACTGGATGGTAAGAGATACAAATTTGCAGTTAGTTTAGATATTTGGGTTCTATTATTCAAAATGATGGAGAGATCGATAATGATGTTAACTATAGGATACAAACTGGCTGGTTGAAATAGAGGAGAGTAACGGGAGTTTTATGCGACCGTAACATTCCATTAAAATTGAAAGGAAAATTTTATAGGACTGTTATTATGCCAACTTTATTATATGGCACGGAATGTTGAACTATAAAGAAACGTCATTCATAGAAGATAAGTGTAGCAGGGATGCGCATGCTTCGTTGGATATACGGCAACACTAGGAGAGATAAAGTGAAAAATGAAGATATTCGTACTAAAATAGGTGTAGCTCCCATCGATGAGAAGATGCGAGAAAATCGCTTACGATGGTTTGGTCATGTGCAACGTAGGCCTACAAGTACACCAGTTCGAAGATGGGAGTTTATCAATGTAGGACAAGTTAAAAGAACGAAGGAAGACCGAAAAAAATATGGATGGAGGTGATACGCAAAGATATGGAGTCTAAAGGTTTAAATAAGGAAATATTACTTGATAGGAATGAATGGAGAAGGAATATCAAAGTGATCGATCCGGCGTGATTCTTTTTTTGGTTCATGTAGCCTATCCCAAATATTTGGGATAAAAGGCTTAGTTGTTGTTGTTGTTGTATTTATGTATTTTAACTTTTATTTTCCGTGGTGACCAGAAGTCTAGTGCCGGAAGATTTAGGAACACAATACAATAAAATCATAACAGGAATGAGGATCTGCCATTGGCAAATGCTTTATGCCAAATGAAACTGGGAGACGAGAGACAGAAATTTGAGACGCCATCGAGTGAACCGCATCTGCGGATGCGGTGCACCAAGATTAAAAAGAGCTTATAGAGCCCCCTACTTCTAAAATTTTATCGAAATAATATCAGAGATGCATATTCCCACAAAAAATAAAATAAATAAATACATAAATAATCTGGAAACAGTTCGAGTCCGACAAATTACATGAACTTTACTACTCCAAGATATCTCCGCGATGATTGTAATTTAAAAAACAGAACCATCATAAACAAATAATGGAGGTGAATTACAGAGACCATAGTCCTGCAAGAGTATAATAGCCATCAAAGTCCAGAAAAAGGGGGAAAAACTCACAGTGAATCAACTCCAACACCAATGAGTTATAAAGCATAAAGCAAAACCTCACATATATAAGAAAATGCGGTAGAAGATGAAACAAAAGACTTTTTTACATACATTGGAACAGTATCTCTCAACACTCTCCCCAACTCAAAAAAAACAAATTAGCAGCTCCCAGTTATGGGACTTTTGGAGTCAAAACCCAGATGCACAAAAAGAGGAAGAAAATTGCATAGGAAGCTTCCTCAAGCCTGCCATGCAAGGAAAAACGGGCAGAACTGACAAGACAAATGATGACGACCATCGCCAATCAACTCCTCCCCCAGAACTCCTGTACATGATTTTACCTCACAGTTCACCCAAAGTCTCAAAAAACATCTCTTCCTCCCACCCACTACCTTGTCAGACCAGATTACAGCTTATACACAACCAGCGGAAAATTGGAAGAGAATCTTCAGTATGTTATGCCAACACACATGATAGTTCCCGCAAAATTGGCTCGGCCACTCAAGAGTCCTTGCCGGAACCCGATGAAGAGCCAGTTGCACAAGAGGATTCGTCCCCACTTGAAGAGCCTGATGGACTTCCCTGGTGGTTGTCAGTATTAGTTCTGGATCGCCTTGACCGAATATTGACACCCACAGGAAATGGTTCCTGCAGAAGATAAAATTTGTAAATATTTCTGCATGAAACTAAAAACATGACAAATCCAATTTGATATGTATAGAAAGTACATTAGATATAAGAAGACAGCATTACAATGATAAGATCAAAGGTGACAGTTTGTCAAAATACCACGTAAAGACAGTTGGCAAAAAAAATACTCCTTTTTTATTTTCCCACCATATTTCGGAGATTTGAAGTCAAGAACGTTATTTTGTATTCAAGTCATGATGAATGAATCAATGAAAAATCAATAAATTACAGGAAAAATCATACATGAACTGTCGAAATAAAAGAGTTCAGAGGACATTCGAGTACAGTTGGTACTTTCTGACAGACTAAACAGATTATAAAGATGCATATTGTACAATATTCTTGCAGGCAGTTATTACTGCTTCATGGTGAAGTAAGGTGCTTTCTAGGAAGCAAGTAAACGTTAATTTTTCATTTAAGCCATCATAGGCCATCATAGGTAAGCATAATCTTATTCCCATGGGTGCTTCCTAACCTTACAGTTGCTGCTGCCTATGATGGCTTCCATGAAACCTTCAAATTTACTTGCTTCTTATAAAGCACCCATGGGAACTGATAATCTTGCTTGCCAGGTGAGTGAGATTTAGCTATAGTTCCATGGACAGCTTAAGAAGAAAAATGAAGGAGATAGAATGTAAGAACATACTATCAGATGAACTGTAACACTTTCAGCTATAGAAACTAGAGTAGAATATAGCAGTAGGCAGAATAAATTGTGGAAAGAGCAAAAGTAGCTCTCTATATACTTTTTGCTTGAAGTTCCAGTATACTTCAATACACTAAAGGGTATGAATCAGTTTTTTTAAAAACACACTTCGAAGTGCAAAAAGCACGCTTTTGTGCTACGTTTTCACCAAACCAATAACAAGCTCCTCTAATAAGTGCAGGCACGCCACAGCGTATACTTCTGACATGATACACTAACGTTCAAAGTTCACCCTTTGGTGAAAATTATTATATATGTGTGTGTGTATATACGGGAATGGTCCACCTAAGGTGTCTCCATAGAAAGCTAACTGTGGAGGCGATCCTAAATCTCAACATAAAAAATTTACGTGGATGATCCGAACCGTTAATTGTGATCTTTATACTTTAAATAAATGGTGTTTGATAATTGTGATTTCCATACTTTAAAAAAATTGTGTGTGTGTATGTGGACGATCCGAACCATTAATTGTGATCTTCATACTTAAGAAAATGGTGTGTGTTTTGCCTATGGAAGCACCCCTAAATCAAAATATGGAAGGTGTCTGTAAACGATTTGAACTGTTAGTTACAATCTCCATGTCTAAAACTGGCAATATATAAAAAATAATACACTTTCGATACATTTTAACCTACGTTAAATAAGTATAAAATAAACGGTTTTTTAACAATAGAATAAATAAACCTCTTGATCAATGATAAAGTATCTAAATCACATAATTCTTTATTACCACCTACTGCATGGAGGTCATAAATAATGATTCGGATTTGTCCATATACATTATCTATGTTGAGATTTAAAGGCGCCTCCACAAGTAACTCCCTGTGAAAACACCCAATTGATATTCATATATATATATATATATATGAGATCAGTGATGAGCCTCCACTCCAGCTAAGTTATGTGAGCCAACGACAAAAAGTTATTGATCATTTTTCCCATTTTTCTAGTCATGATCTCTACCTATTCTTTAAGATCAAATTCATAAGTTTTGAAGATACAAGATGTATTCACCGAAAATTTTGTATTTACATGATGAAACAAATAAAAATTAAAAACCAAGAAATCGGGTATGAGTTAACCCTAGGCTTGAGAATATAATCCAAATGAAGAAAAAAAAATTTTAAAAAAATATTGGAGATAGTGGAAATGATGCAGCTCAAGTAACTTACTAGAGTTGTAAGCTCTCTCTCTCTCTCTCTCTCTCTCTCTCTCTCTCTCTCTCTCTCTCTATATATATATATATATATATATATATATATATATAACCAAACAAAGGCTCCAATCCCCCACATAATTTCTAACCCTAATCCCATTCACGATGATCAATGACAAGTCTATCATCGACAAGCACTTAGATTGTTGAAAAATCATCTCCATTGTTAACGGCCATCTCCTTCGATGTTGAAGGCCATTTCTAACAAAATCTGCTCGAGAACTCTCCAATACTACTACTTTATCTCATTTGTCGATAAACTTTGTTCAAGGATCAGTCCACCATCATCGACAAGCACTAGGACCAACTCTTTCATTGTTTACAATCATATTCTAAGAAAATTTACTCAAGAACTGGTCCAGCAATTCTACTTCGCTTCATTCCTCGACAAAATCTACTCGAGGTCACTCCTTCATTACTCATTGACACCCCTTCTGATTCCATCTACTCCACTCAAGTGAATCTACATAATCACTCTATAAGTCCTGTTCTCAATTGCTATTATTTCGTTATTTACTAGGATTTTTTAGTAATCTCTTTAATTGAGCTCTATCTTTCAGGTTTTTAATAATTAATTTAGTCATTTCAAAGCTATATCACCAGGATTTAGTGTTAATTACTGATAGTGCTAGAACATATTGGTATTTGAATTTGACGGTAGCTTGTTGGTTTAATTTTTTTAAATTTTTTGAGTTTTTTATATTTATAATATTTTATATAGATAATTTATGATTTCAAATATTCAAAATAAAATTTTACTTGAGGTTTTTCCTCAAAATGCTATATTATGGCATGGGGTCTGGTGGCTAGTGCTTTGATACGAGCTTCTACTTTCTCCGACACTGATATGAATAAGAAATGTGCTTCAGGACTAGAAACGAGGTTGACAATGAATGGGAATTTACACTTTGCTTTTGAACTGCATAGGATTTTTAATGAAATTATGAAACTATATGAGGTGCTTATTGGTTTCACAGCAGCCAACAAAAGGTAAATTGTGTGCCTAAAGGAAATTTCTAGAAAACCTAAAAGAAAATATCTGCAGAAAAACAAGTGTACTGTATTCTTCAGAACAAGGGACCCCTTATTTGTTTGTAGCTTAAGCTCAGAAAACCAAGATCCAGTACTTCAAAATTCTCCTGGACTGAAAGATATAGATCACAATAAAAACACTACTACTGTAGCATTCATCACTTAAAAGGAATATAAAACTTTTAAAGCACTAGAAAATAGAGACTTTATCAGCAAATAAAGACTGAATCTGCAAACTGAGATGTATGATGATTGTATACCTGATCTCCTGCATTTGGACCATCTGAATGGAAAAGAATAGGGCGACACCGCTTATCCTCATTCATCAAGCTAGAATTCTGGAAATGAGCAATAAGAGCTGATTTCCCTTGGATACGAGCATATGCAAGATATGCCACTTTTTCACTATTAAACTTTTCCCACTTTTTACCATTGAATGCCTGTAAAATATTTACTCTTTTAGCACGAAGTGCAATGAGGAACACAATTTTTTTAATTATATAAAAATCGCCGTTTCGATTTGATAAACTAATAAAGAATAACCATCACGCAAAATAAAATAAGAAATTACTGCAACAAAATAAAATAAAATAAGAACGCTCTCATGTAGAATGAGAAAAATAAGATCAAGCCTGCACTTTGTTCCAGTCAGATTTTAGAATCCTATATATAAATTACTGCAATAGGCAATCAGGATGAGAAACTTGCTTTCCAATGTACTCTACCGATTATAATATAACGCTTGATAACCAGATAAACCAGAAGACAAATACTCTGCTAACTGGAATGTGAAGGAGAATAACCTGATAAAATGGGATAATATGTTGCGGGTCAGTCATGTTGATAAAAGCATATCCCACATTACATTTGTTCTGAGACAGAAAATGGAAGGAAATTAACTTATAAATCAATAACAATAATGGCATTAAAATTTCCCATAAAAAACAAACAAGGTTTTGTTCCATAGAATGCTTATTTACCTTAAAATCTATGGGTAAGTAGATAAAATCATAAGTTCCTTTGTGTTGCTCATCAATAGTAGCCAAAAGCATCTTTGAGGTGTACCTGAAAATCAGTTGTGCCACATTTAGGTAAACTAGAACAGGAGGCACAAAGAAGGAAAAGATGCCAATATTGAAATGAAATACGGAAATAACTGAGCAGCCAATTTGGGAAAGGACTGAACCACTTACTTGTTCGGAATGTTTTTTATCATTAGCGTCGTCCGTGAATCGTCTCTCCGAATAATGCGGTCTATATCAAGTTCATATTGCTTTCTGCTATCTGCCTGATTGGCAATCGCATCACTTCTTCGGCCTCTAATGCGATCATGAGGAGTATCATGCGAATTGGGTGTTGAATTCACGTTGTTCCTTCCACGAAATATGTGGCTCCTTTGATGAGGTGAAAGCACTCCAACATGTGCAGTGGCAATAGAAGGATCTATACAGGTTCCACTAGCATGAGGAAATATGCTATGAGAACCAAGCTCTAGCGGATGCACTGGAGAGCATCTAGAATACCCCACATTTCCAAGAGAACTAGGATGGAAAGATGTAGCATCCCCAGAGAAAGAATGTCTTCGGTTCCAGAGCAAGGGATCCATTGTGGGTGCTGAACCAACATGCTGGTGAGGTAAAACAGGATTTGGCATATGAGATGGTCCTCTAGCAAGCCCATGTACTTGAGGAGTTTGAGCTGGAATATTGTTCATGAACTGTGGTAAATTTTGCCACATGGAACCAGGATGATGAGGGTGATATACGTTTGAATTATTCCAAATATATTCATGGCTTTTAAGAGGGCAACTTCCATTCCCAGAAATATTAAACACTGCAAAATAAAAGAGTGATGTTAGAATCTTCTCCATACTGAATGAACCTAACGCCTGCACCAAGGCACAACAGTGTCGGAGAAAATTATATTGGTTTCTTTCATTGTACGCTACCAGCTTCATTTTGCTCAAATGAAGGGCTGCTATGTACAGCAGAACCAACTCTCTGAGTGTTTCTATTATCAACTCCCTTAGCAAGTGTGGAACCGACACTCATAGTCATTGCTGACATGGTGCTGGGGAAGTTGAAAGGGATGTGACTAATTGCGCCATCACAGGGAAATGTTGACAAGCTTTGATAACCAAGGTTCATCTGTCCCAATGAATGGCTGAGGTCACATTGATTGCCTTGATTTCCGACCATTGCAACCCTGACTGGTGAGGATAACTTATGAAGGCCACTGGAAGTGTCTGCCCCAAGTGTCATTAATCCAGAAGGAACTGACACAAAACACTAGTGTATTAGAAAAGCATTAAGTATTTAAACAGTAAATGAAAATACTACTTAAAAATCAGAAAAACCCAGGAGCAACATAAAATTGTAACTTCGTATCCTGTTTATAATTTATTACGTTTCATTTCCGGACCTCAGGAGCCGTGAAGGCAAAACCTATGTGGTCTAATGTTTCATAAAATTACTAATCAAAGAGGCTAGAAGCATAATGGCCCATATGCACAGAGTCACAAGTAAAAAGTGAATAAAACTTAAAGGAGTCTAGGAGTGTAAACTAATATCATAATTAGATCCTTTTCCTCTGATCCCTAAGAAAAACATAATACAAATAACGACAGTAACAGGGCCAGTAATAAATAGGCAGACTAGACAACATACCAAAGCATTCAGATGATAATTTATGGGAATAACTTTCAGGTCCACATCTTCTTGATTCTTCTTCCAGATTTGCAGATAATATTTGCTGCATTGAACTACATACACTATATATAATTCTGTTAGCAAAAGACTATCACATAAAAATGAAGTTAAAAAGGTTCAAACAAAGTCAATATGAGAGAAGTGAATGCAAATGTGTAGTGTAAAGCACAGTAAAAAAGACAAATCATATTTATTTGTATTTGCATTGGTAAGGAGGTTCAGAAGACCATGTATGGAGCTGCAGCACATAACCACAAGAATGATGAACAGTCTCTGTAGAAGGCATCAGGTACTGAGATTGTAGTGATGAAATCGATACAAACAAACAAACAACAACTAAGCCTTTTATCCCAAGTATTTGGGGTAGGCTACATGAACCAAAAAAAGAATCACGCTGGATCGATCACTTTGATATTCCTTCTCCATTCATTTCTATCAAGTAATATCTCCTTATTTAAACCTCTAGACTCCATATCTTTGCTTATCACCTCCATCCATATTTTCTTCGGTCTTCTTTTCGTTCTTTTAACTTGTCCTACATTGATAAACTCCCCTCTTCGAACTGGTACACTTGTAGGCCTACGTTGCACATGACCAAACCATCGTAAGCGATTTTCTCGCATCTTCTCATCGATGAGAGCAACACCTATCTTAGCACGAATATCTTCATTTCTCACTTTATCTCTCCTAGTGTTGCCGCACATCCAACGGAGAATGCGCATCTCTACTACACTTATCTTCTGTAAATGATGATTCTTTATAGCCCAACATTCCGTGCCATATAATAAAGTTGGCCTAATAGCAGTCCTATAAAATTTTCTTTTCAATCTTAACAGAATGTTATGGTCGCATAAAACTCCCGTTGCCATCCTCCATTTCAACCAGCCAGCTTGTATCCTATGATTGACATCATTATCCATCATTCTAAATAATAGAACCCAAATATCTAAACTGACTGCTCATACCCAAATATCTAAACTGACTGCTCATTTGTATCAGTGATGAAATCGATGAAATCATTTAAAGTATCCTTTTCAGATGTTACTAAGAGAGAGAAATTTTAACAAATCAAGAATAGTTCAGCTTTATGGGTCAGAACAGACTTCTGAGAAATTAGGACAACATATACAAAAAATGCATATAGCTGAAACGTGAATGCTGATATAAACAATGGAAATACATTAACAGAAGATATTGGAAATGAAGGCATCTGTAAAAAGTTGAAGGTAGGTCCATCTGAAGGAAAAATTACGAATTAAGGATGTCAAATGATTTGATTTTATTTGGACATGTACAACAGAGACCAGACCACAAGTGTACCATTCAAGAGAAGTAATAGGATAGCATTTAGGGAGCAACAAGGGCTAGAAGACGGTCTAATTGAGCTAATCAAGGAAAAGGATTCATATAGCCAACCCAAATATTTGGATAGAGGCTTTGCTGCTGCTGTTTTCTATTCAATTTGTCATACCTGTTCTGTCAACCTCTGATGTGGCATAACTTCAATCTTTACATGTAAATATATACATCTTTTGCTAATTCAGTAATATCTTCTCTCACTTTAGAACATTTATCTACTATTAAATTGTTACATGACATTACAAAATCAGAACGAAATCTAAATTCCATATTCAAAACCTCTGTTCAGCCTCCCATGTCATGTCAAATATAAGGTCTCTCCCTGCATTACTAGAACAAGTCATTCATATTTCATATGTTCTATGAACATATGCTTTCATGTAACTCTTACTTCAGGGTGCATATGCATATATTGCCCGGACATGGAGGGTGCATATGCATCTATATTGCCCGGACATGGCAATGCCAACATGGACACAATAGGACAAAACACCACATACTCAAAAATATATAGGATGCATGTGTCCGACAAGTATTCTACACGATATAGCTTCATGATAGCAGTGGCTATGCATTATAAGATTCAACCTTTTAGTCTAATTTGTCTTCTGCTTACATCAAAGAGATTTCTCTTACAAGCTTTCATCCACTAGTATCCCCACAGCCCCATTTGTATGTTCCCTTGTAGTTTTAACCAAATTAAAATCTTACATTTGCAATAACTAATCTAATCCTACTCTTATGACTAGCTTTCTTCCCCATGCTTGTCCATTCATCGGAAGTTGTTAGTAAATGTCAAATAAGAGAACAAAATCACTAGTGGGACCAACACTTGGAAATTGACTTAGCCATGAAATTTGTTGCAATTGTATTACTTAGTAGATAGTGCACTGCAGAATCTAAACACTGAACATGAGAACCTTTACAATATCTCATCCAGCAAAATGATTGCATTCAAATGTCAACTGTTTAAAGATCAAAATTTGCCACAAATCTAATTCCTGAAATGCTTGTGCCCATTAACATGCATGAGCATGTTATTTATGATGTTTTTCCTTCATGTATGTTGTTGACGTGAAAGCAACAATCCATTATCAAACTTTAGCCCTGATCTGTAACTATACAAAGCACAAGTCACTCACAGAATTTTATATTTTGGAAATTCATGAATCAAATAAGAACAACCTGACCCACTACTCTTGCCTACTACTTACTCACCCTTTGCCTCTTGTAGCTGTACAGTTTACTTCTTCCACGGTATGGAAACACAACGCCAAGGACATATTGTGGGGATTTGATTTTTGGGTGGTTTTGTAAGCCTCTAAGTTTAAGCCTCCCAAATTTCCATTATTATCTCGTTGAAGAAACAGATTATTATCTCAATAAAGAAACAAAAAGGCAGCTTCATACTGCCACCCCCTTCACCACCCTCCTAACCAATCACAACCACCACCAAACATGAATGATCACATGTATGTACATATGTGTGGTTCACACAGGAGAAAGAATAAACCATTAGAACACATCAAACATAAATTGAAGATAGAACATACCTTACACCTTATTTCTGTAACAGAAATTTATATAAACTCTAGAAAAAGAAAATAAATGACAAAGAACATAAACTCGGGATACTGGATTCTCTATACTGTAACAGAAACTTGTGTTGAGAGAGGGTAAAAAATGAGGCCTGAAAAATATACCTAAATCCTGTGTCTCTTAGGCCACATGGTTCAACCTTGATTCTCTTGCCTGCAATATCACGCCTGTTTAGAGCCAAAAGAGCACCTTCAGCAGCTCGAACATCATAAAACTCTATCAATTTGTGATGCTCCTGGCATGAAATTTCAAATATCTGTAAACCAGAACAAAAACAGGATTAGGTGTCGCATTCTACAGAAATTAACCAGACTATATGAGAAGTCTCAACCAACCTACCTCTTTGATTTCCCCATATACACCAAATATATGAAGGAGATCATCATTTGAAATAGAGGGCTCAAGGTTTGTAACAAGGAGAACACCCTCGTTAATATCTTTCTCTGAAGGATTGTCCTGCTAACAAATTATCTATAATCAATAGAACAAATTTAACATTGCATGCCGAGTGCAGGCACATGTAACCTACACAACATGCACCAGTCATAAAAGTAGAAAAAATTATAGAAAAGCATTTATGAAGCCCTAAATGTACAAGGAAGTGAATGACAACACTGTGTATATGGACATATAGACGAGAACATCAACAACTTCAGTAAAGTAATAAAAAAACAAGCAAATCAAACACTGGGCCTTCAAATTGTTCTCGCTACTACTTAGATTCATGGATCAAAATAAGCGATTGTTAAGAGTTAAAATATCAGTACCATCTCGTTGAAAGAAGTGTTATTCTACAGACCTTGATCATATTGAGCACTAATCATGTGACTTATAAGACAAGATCCTTACCATCAAATAGTGTTTCAGGTTTTCTGGCAATTTCATTTCCTTGCACAAGAATTTAAGATAGCATATGATGAATGGCGGTCATTACAAATTGAAATTACGCTCCTTTCTTTCCAATTTTCAGACGAAAGTGGACCATAGTGACAATATACCTAAACATGGTTCATTAATATGTAGATAAAACACTATCAGTAGCAGCACTCAAAAAGGTTCAACTAGACCAGCCTGAGGTTCTAGCAATGTGCAAAACAGTTGGGTACAAAGTTGTCAAATCGGGATATGTATAGTGTATCGTTACCCCTATGTATCGTATCGTATCGTATCGCATTGTAAAATACATTGATCAATATATAACATGTAAGTAATAAACAAATAACAATATATAATATAACAAACATATGAGGAGATTTAAAATATAAGTAAATAAATAACCAAGAATAAATACTAAACCCGATAATATGTTAAATATAAGTCAATAATTATATTTAAATAGGTAACTAACATTCAAAGTGCTGTGACCACAAAGTCATTCATCAAAATTATACTGTATTACTAAATATATTGCTAAATTCACTAGAAATTGAAAATAACATTCATTTTCCTCATCTGTCTCTTTTGTTCCACGCAAACTCCTCCTTTAACATACTCTTATTTTCTTTTCTTTTTCTTCATTTATTGTTTACAATTAAGATTAAGTTAAAAGATTTTACCAATAATTATAAAATAATCTACTATAGACTAAATATAGGAATAAACTACTAATTGATAAAATTTTAACCATTATATTTTCTCTTCCTTTTCTTTCTAGTAGACCTATTGTTCCTCCTTCAACATAGAATACGTATTAAAATCCATTCAAGCAATACCTCTCACTATGTAAAGTTCTTATTTCTTATCAATCTATTAATAATCAAATTTTATATACAATAAAGAAATTTTTTGTTGCCTAAGTTTCAATTGTATTTAATTTCACAAAACCCAAAACATTGAGCATAAGTTTGTTATCCATTCAAAAGATACAAAACAAGAAAATGTAATGTCAATTAATTGTCCCCTATAGATATATCCCTATCATCATCTTTAACAACTTTTATTTTAATTTCTTCATCTTCATCTTTTCAAATATATACAATTTATCGAGATTCTAGCATAAAATAAATAAGCTTATTAGATAATTGAATTTAGAATTAGTAATTAAATAATTTATATTGACTATAAAATTAATAATATACCTCTTTTAATGATTTGTTTAAATATTTTTATCAGCTAAAATAAGTATCTTAAACTGTGACGTCCCTTTCTGTTAAATGTCTATACGTATTCGAAATTTATATTCTGTATTTAACTCAAAAAGTTTATTCGAATGAGTATAAAATACATTCATAAGTCACATCAATGTATCATAATGTATCGCATATCATAATGTATCGCATATCATAAGACACATATCACATATCGCAGGATACGCTCACCACATCGTAAGATACATAACCCAATAGCATTGCAAATAAGATATGTATCAATTTTCTTGCATATCGTATCGTACAATATGTATCGCATATCGCAGGAATTAACAACTATGGTTGAGTATTCGTCTGCAGAATGTCATTACAGATACAAGATATTTTTTTCTTCTAGACTAAAAGATCATTTTGACAAAGTTTCCACATAAAGACAGATCAAAAGACTTTGCTTTTTTAGCCTGCAAGGCCATAAATAACATTCTTTGATATGCTAAATCAAGGAATAAAATTCCATAAAGCTCTTTAGACATGCTAAGTTTTTAATGCCAATAAGAATTCTTACAACACACCAACCCAACACACCAACCTAACCTCGTACAATAGGGGAAAGGCTAAACCTCTTTTTAGGTTAACACACAAAAACCAACTAGTAAAATGAAAAGGAAATATGCATACAAAGTATAACGGACTTTAAGGTTTAAAGATGATTATCTAGCAAAACACCAAACAACCTCCTGTTATAGCCTGATCATATTAATGCTAATAGCCTCGAACGCTTAAATAACCTGCAAATAGTTGTGCCATTCGGTTAATTGCGAGTGGTGTTGAAGCTACCCAGCTTAAAATCTCTAATGCATTTCCGGTGTTTAGATTGATGTAGTTGGGTTTAAACCCAACAAATGGCAACGGAAGTTGATGTTGTAGCCCAAAAAGGCATAATTATTTCGCTGCAACCTTATCCAATGTATCATTCTTCTAAACGGTCCAGGCTCCTAGAGCAGAATGTAACAGTAGTAATAATAGTTAACAGTCAGTTTCAAATAAAAATAAACCAATTAAGCATGTGTTTTAAAGAGGGTGAAGGTATGGATCATGGTTATCAAGACAGGTTTGTGGTAAATAATTCCCTTTAGACACACATATATACACACTGTATATTGAAAATTGATGAAGATCCCGAAGCTAAGAGCAAGCTAGCCTCAAGTATTAAAGACAAAGAAATATCGTTGATATATTTTTGTACATATTAAACAACTAGGGAAAATTTGCAGGAAGATAATACCTTTGAAATGCAAAACTGTATGTCAAGCTTCTGGCCTCTTATTGACTTGGTTTGAAAAACTCGAACTGCACTTTCTGCAGCCCTGATATCATAGTATGAAACCATTATAAAGCCACGATGCCTAAAGTATGTATAAAGTGATCGTATGTCACCATATTGCTGAAAATAAGCAGAAAAGATGCATCAGATAAAATAGACATAATGCCATAAAAGGACGAAATACAAGCAACCTAACTGATACAACGTCCAAGTATAGTAGCAAAAATACCTCGAAGAAAGCCCTCAGCTCCATATCTTCCATGTTACTGTCGACATTTCTCACAAAAAGAGTTCTGCTGGACCGTTCACCATATGGGAGATTACTGGTGGGAAGGTTGTTCAATCCCATTCCTAGACTATTAAAAGCTCCTCCATAATCATATTCAGAAACTTTTGTGAAACTAAAATTGTCATTTGATTCTAATTCCATGCCGCCTACACTGCAAAATAGGTCGTCTTCAACATCTGTTTTGTTAGATTGCGCAGCATACCCAAGATCATGGATAGCTCCAGATAACAAATCATCATCATCAGGAAGGAGATCTCCGATCGTTTGTGCTTCAATTTCTTCTAACGAAGCAAAAGCTTCATCTACCACAAAGTCAGGTTGAGTTGTGTTAGCAGCTTGACCAACAAAGGCATCACTTGATAACCTCACTGCATCAACAATGTGAAAAGGAAATACAGTATTGGGTAAGTTCTTATTACGTTAAGAAATGACTACGAGAGAAAAAAATAATAAATAATGAAGAGCTTCATGGTTTGACATATTGGAGTTCGAACTAAATGGAAATCAAAAGGAAAATAGTGAAATTAATATCAAAATAAACTTTTAGGTCTTCTGATGTTAGCAGTTCATACATGCAGTAATAAAGCATTCAGCAAAAAAGGAAAATTAAAACTATTGTTTGTTATGGAATATGTCCTATAAGGTGCTTAAGAAGAGACCATTCTCATGATGGGCCACATTTAGAGTAACTCTCTTGTTTTCTGCAGATAGTGATGCAGGTTGACCATATAGAGAGGAAGCATCCTGGTCAGGAGCTCTGCAACAGTTGACAGTACTCTTAGCCCCAATAAATTGATGCTCAAAATTATGTGGTGTATTTCTTTTCGGGTCTTTGAAAAGATTAGGTGGCAGCTCTAAGCAATCCACATAATTCCCTCCCATCAGGCGGATCTTTTCTAATGGTGATGAAGAAACTGCCTTGCCTCCTGATACAAACGTCATAGCCTCTAGTCCTGCAAGTGTGGAGTGCAAATTCAGTCTAAGTAGATCAACACCAAAATACACAACAGGAAAAGCATTCCTCTTAGCCAGAAATTATTTAAAAAACATTATTATAGCTTAGCCACCAAGGAGAAAACAAAAAAAAAATGGAGCATGTTTCCACACAAGGCCAGAATTAATTGATGCTAAATTAGCAGTATGGATATTCATATCAGCGGCATCCTGAAGTCAGACTAATGTATGTTACCAAGAACAACGTCTTAGCTATTATTAGTAATAATGATGTCCATTAAACATCGTGAATTTAGCATAGTATAGAGCAAAAGTTGCAAAAAAAATCTAGTTTTGCCTCCCTAGAATCACAGATAGGAGGATCATTCCCATAAGCGGCAACACACAACAACATGATGCGACCTACTTACAGTGAAACATGTGAGATGCGAGCCACTAACAAGGAAACTCAGCGAGGGATGGGTGCAGTTTTAGATTTAGTGTTAACAATATAAAACTTAAACACTACCTTGCCCCCCACCCCCCCCCCCCCCCCCCCCCCCCCCCGAAAAAAAACAAAAAAACCAAAAAAATGCCAAAAAGAAGCAAAAATATATTCTCCTCTTGCTTATTTAAGTTTGTGGGGCAAAATGTGCTTGTGACAGTTTGTATGATCTCCACTTTATTAAATATATTCACCTTCTGACCTAACAAGAAAACGAAGTCCTTCAAGTTCCAATTTATCAGTCTGGATATAAGATTAGAAATTCCAAAGTTGAATAATCATTACTCACATTGATGTCATTTATGTTTCTTCCTCAACTATTTAGGGTGTGTTTGGTTGGTGATAGTTGGTATTTAGGAGTTGCATTTAGTAATTGAAAAGAGACAGAAATTTTGACTTTCTGTGAGAATTCCTAATTTTTATGCAAATTAGTGGTCGTAATTGAATTAATTTTGTAATTTTGCATGGAGACTAGGAATTCTTACCTAAATTTAAATTTAATTTTCCCACTTTTCAATTACCAAATACAACTCCCAAATACCAACTATCACCAACCAAACACACTCCTAGTACTTTTTGTGTCTTTTTTATAAACCTACTCTTTCTTTGGAACTCTACTGTCCAGGAGGAAAGCCCAATGCAAAAAAAAAAAAAACTCTGCATTCCTGTACATGTGCTTATTTTATTTTTCCACAATACTTTTAGGTCCTGCTATTTGTTTGCTGCTATATATCATCCTTGTTAATGTACAACAGGAGGCTTAAATAGGTTTAAAAACACATGTGGGAACAATAAATTAGTGAATAGATAACAATGGACTTAAATGACAGTAGGAAATCCAAATAAAAGCTAATCCCTCAGCTAAGGTCCAGGAATAGCAATGAATGCAGCACATGTTAAGCAACAAGACTTACCATGGTTACCAGGCATGGAAGCAGTCTTCCAAAATCCAACTTGTTTCTGCAAGTAAAATAAAGAAGAAAGAAGCATTAAGAAATAAATACTGCAAAATAAAAATTTTATTGGAGCACCCAAAAAATTGAAGTCCAAGTAACTGACTATGAGGTGAAAATGAAAAATAAATATAATGGCACTGTTTGCAACCAAAAGAAAAAAAAACTGGTCTATCCAAATATTGGAAATTGGGATAACCAAATATGTTTGCACAAGGGAATAATGCTAAAGTGTTTCAAAACCTAAGTACCAAAAAAAAAAAAATCAAAATTTTAAAGAACATCCTATTCATGTTGTGAAGCAAAGCAGGTAAAAGGAGCAAAGAAAACATAGGTATTGAGATAAATCTGTAGACTGCTGCCTCGATGAAGAAAGATGAAGGTGTTCACATACTCAGATACTAATGTTCTAAAATTATAATATGAAAAGAGACCAGATGTGGACCACATTATATGCTTGCAAGGAAGCATAGGAGAGAGGAAATATATGACCAGGAGGGGAATGTTTTACAGGAATGCTTGACTTGCTAATATAGGGTGACTAGTGAGCATGAGTTAAGATGTCCAGGGAAACGAAAAAATATCCACTCAATTCATTACTGTATATTATGCCATGCAACATGTTTGGATAGCATACACATGATAGGTAAGATGGCATGCATTTTAAGGGCCAAAGAAGCATCTGGAAATTCTAAAATGAAACCATTTTTTTCAATGAGACAGACAAGATGACCAACATACATGTTAGGAAGCTGAATAAGGAAAATGATTTGCCTCCATATTCTTCGTAATTTCTACTTTTTTTGTTAACTTATTTTATTATGATAATGAAGTGTCTAACTTCTTCCCTTTACAGTTATGGGGATGTCGAACCGCTAGAATTTATTGTTTAGATTTTACTGATATTTTAGTAAATATTTATTTTAAGGTTTTTTAAGAGGTATATCCTTGATCTTTAATATTTAGAACATTATCTTTCAAAACCTCATATTAGCTAATTGACCCCCAAATCTTGGGAAAGTCAGTCAAAATACCCTCCCTCCCTATCAGTTAAATGACGGAAGGGATATAAAATTTCATTACACCTTCAATATAATTTGCTATGGAATAACAAATCATATAGAAAGAGTCCCATGTTTATAGGATTACATAATTAACCAACATGCATTCCAAACTAGGAAGAGCATATATAACCAACCAATATATCAGAAGGACAACCAATATACAAAAATAGTAACATTATAGATGGGAAAACAAGTATTTATAGTACCAGTTGACTAGAACCATAATAATCAAACACTCCCACTCAAACTGGAACATATATCAAATACTCGCAACTTGATATAATATTATTACTATAAAAGGAAATTGCTCCTCAACAAAAATTAATGTAACAACAATAGTAACAGATTCATCACTTTTGATAAGTAACAATAGTAAATTATTTACAAGCAGTAGTCAGTGGGTTTTTGACAAGCAATAATTACAATTGAGTAACGATAGTTTCAGATATCTGACAAAATTAGGATAGAAGTAGCAGGTGATATGAAAAAAATATAGCTCAAATAGTCTCTATCAAGAATTAAGCAGCAAGCGGAAGGGCAGAAAAGCAATAACGGCGTAATGAATATCAGAATCACCCTGAACACACCGAATTGACTTGAACAGATGGGCGCGCTCGGAGATGGTCCAGCTCCGATGAGATGTTTTTTTTAATTAATAGTTCCCATAACTTGAATTGCTCTTATCATGTTATGCAATAACAAATCAATGTCATTGCTAGAGATAGAGTCTCCTATTTTTAGGATTACAAAGTTAACCAACATATGTCCCAATATAATAAGAATATATATGATCAACTAATATAAAAAAAATTAACCAATATATAAATAGACCAATATTATATATGGGAAGACAGGTATTTACAGTACTCAACTGACTTGAGTATTAAAAATCCAACATAATTAATCATTTCCAACCCGTCTTTCCTCTCTCTACTCAAAACTCCTCCCTCGCATGAACAACCTCTTTTAACTCTGCTCACATGCAAAAGAAATTTCACCATCTCTGTCATTGAATCCTCCCTCCACACTTCCCTCCTCTCCGACAACACTGATGATGCAAGGAGTTCCTTTAAAATCCTAACCTCCTCCTCCCCTCCCTCTCTAATTCCCTCATCCTCTGCCTCTTCCCCCTCCCCCACCCCTATCTCAATCTCATCGCCTCTGCCATTTTTCTAATTGAGAAGGAGCTCCATTCCCTCTCCTTTAAATTTGCTGGTCCGAGTCATCAATCTCTCAATGAATTTGCTCTCGAGCTCCATCCATGGCGCGTTAATTGTAGTGTTTCCCTTCAAAAAGTTAATCTCAAGTTAGAATTTTTTTCCTTTTTTTTTAATAGTCTCTTTGACCAGCTCTTTGACTTGGTTTCTTTGGAAAGGTTGTCGCTTGTATTTAATGAGTTTTCAGGAAATTTGGATTTGAACTTGAGCAAGCTTTAAATCACCTTTGAACATGAACAAGCTTTTCAAGCTTGAAATCTTTGAAATTCATTATGTGTTTGGAAGCATCACATTGCTTGAGAATTTGATAGCTCCCTCAAACTCCTTATTTGGTGAGATCCCATGGTCCTTGTCTTTGTGTTTGATGCTTAGAGATCTTGATTTGAGGAATAATTCTTTTATGGTCCACGTGTTGGATCTTAGCCGAAATAACATTTCAGGCACAAAACCTGATATGATTTCGGAAATGGAGAATTTGGACGTGTTGGACCTTTCTTTCAATGAGCTTAATGGATCCATCCCTCAGTCTTTGAGCAAGCTCACATTCTTGACCAAGTTCAATGCAGCACATAATCAGTTGGAGGGAGAGAAACCAGCCAGCATGCAGTTCTTATTCGAACAGTTGTGACTTTGGTGTGGTTTGTAATGTTGTTGTTCGAGTAATGAAGGGACAGGGCAATGGTGAAGATTGCAGTGGCATTTTTGGGAGACATACATTGAGATTGTAAAAGGGCTAGTTGAGAATGGAAGGATCAAGATTTGACTAGTTTGGTTATTGAAAAGCAGGGTTGGAGAAGGAGAGATCAGTCGGGATCAATGATCTTAGATACTCTAATTTCCACTACTTTAAGCTCATTCATTGGGACAAAATTGTAATTTTCAAAACCCGAGGGCATTTTTGGCCTTTCGAATTAATATGCATTTTTTTTAGTATCAATAGAATACTTTCTGCTATTGATGACTAATTAACAATAGAGGGGCATTTTTCTAACTTCCCAAGCTTTCGGAATCAAGTAGTCAATATGATATATTGGGGGGAATTTTCTTGAAGGCTATATATCATAATAACATATTTTTAATTGCTCGTGTATAGCCATGTATGATTATTAGTTGACTGGAGAGAATTATTAAGGAAGAAATTTTATTAATTTGAGCGAACGTGATTTGATACTCCTTAACCTTTCATGTGTGATATTTGATATTAGGCATGTAATTCGCAGCCCTAAATCTTATCCTTTATTTTTTATCAAACCCTAATTCTTCCTCAAATCCAAAGAATCTCCAAATCTTCATTGAACCCTAGAATTACTTCTGACCTGTGTCATCCAAGCTACTCCCCAACCAAATAGATATTAGAAACTATTGCTTAGAAATTCTATAAGAAACAGAAACCTGCCGGAGATAAGATATTAAACAAAACCATGTGTCTTTAAGGCCATTTTTACTAAATCAGAAGGATTGAACGCCAACAATAACAATATGGACTACCAAATCATAAGGGGAAAAAAATCTAGATACAGCAACAAGTATCCATGTTCCCAAACAAAATACCTCAGAAGGAAATTGTGCTTCCTCCATAGAGAAAGATGACGGCAAGGATGGCCTGTACAAGGAGGACATATGCCTCTGATCCATGATATCAGATGGCATCCTGCAACTCCAAACCATGTACCAAAACAAAATTCAAAGGTTGTAGATGCTCTGCTCCCAGGCTGCTACCTAAAGCTCGAAATTCATCAAAAATAAACAAAATTAAAACAGGAAATACTGAATTGCACGATTTATCATGTTTTGTAATTTTACTTTAAAAAATATTCAAAAGGTTAAATAAAATTAAGAATTTGAACAGGAAGACCAAGTAATTGCAAATTTTCAAGATGTAATCAAGGTTGAAAATTCATGATCTTAAAATTTTAAAACAAGATGGGAACTAAAATATGATCGAAGAAGCAACACAAAAAATACCGGCAACAATTTCTAGAATCTAAACAAATATCACAAAAACGAGAGAGCACTAGCTTAGCAAAGAAGCTAAAATATAAGGAAATTCATAAACTTTATTGGAAAAATCAAAACTTTTCAGCGGGAGGATAAAATAAGAATGGAATCTGAGAGAATTCAAATTGACCTTGCCTCGAAGGCTCGAAGCCCACCACAATCCGCAGAATTCTCGTAAAAATTTCTTGAAGAGACAGAAAGTTGCTAAGATTTTAAAAATTAGACAATCATAATCACAAATTGTTTTAAAATTGAAAAGGCAAAGGAATCTTCAGCATGATGATTATTAAGCCACAGTAAAATAAAATCTATCGAAAAGTTGGAAAAAAAAAATCTGCCACAGTAAAATAAAATCTATCAAAAAGAGAAAGAAAAAAAATCTCTAATTTAAGCGAGAAGAATTCTCACTAGATCTCTTTCATCTTCCTCAAAAATTTGCAACCTTAGCTAAAAAGGAAATCCAAGTAGAAAGTACATATATATATCAGAAGATATAAAAGGAAAACACCATCTATAAAAGATTTAAATGAGTAATTTCCAAACATAGTTGAGGGGCAAAGTAAATTGGACAAAAGATCAAGAATTAAATAGACAAGTCAAGTAATATTTTAAAAAATATATAGAAAAAGGAGCACCAAGTGAAAGATCCAAGTATATCAAAATTCGAAGCAAACTACCGCCCAATTCAAGCTCGGGTCGCATTCTCCATACATTCCCAAAAAATAATAAATTTCTTTTTTTTTTGGTCTTAAGAAAAAAAACACAGATCCAGAAGAAAGAAAAAAAACATTAATGGTGCAGGTACTCCAGCTAGTCAATCATTTCTACAAAAACGCAAGAAATTTAATCTCGGATCTCACTCAATTTCCCCCGAAATTTAAAAAGCTCAATCTTTCATTAAAGGACCACAATTCAATGCCAAATTCCCCCCAAAAAAACCACTAAAAACCAAAATCAAATTCATAATTAGAAGCACATCACCTCCAAATTAAAGTAAATTCTCAGCCCGATCGCGCGTAGCTCTTCAATAATTCCGAAAGAGAGGCAAAAAAAAAAAAAAACAAATCTATGGTGAATTAAACGAAAGGGATCAATTTTAAATCAGCAGCTTGTGGCGCACGACAAGAGAGAGGCCGAGAGTGCGGGAGGGTTTCGGCGAAGGGATCTCATCAAAATCCATGCCGTGCGAGGAGAGAGCAAACCAACATCTTCTCTCTCTCTCTCTCTCTCTCTCTCTCTCTCTCCCCCCTCTGGACTCGCTGCAATTTTTTATGTTAAGCTCCCCTCCTCTATTTTCTAAATTACTTTCGCGGCGGTTGTACTGGGAAGCTGCGGCGACCTTTCCCGGCGAGCGAGCGCTTTTGCCCGCTCACTCGGCCGGCAGCGAAGGGAAAGATAGAGGAGAGAGAAAGGGAACGCGAGCGGGGGTGGGGGGTGAGAAATTAATAATTGGGATGGGGAGGGGAGTAAGTGATAAATTGGTGGTATGGATTGAAGAGCGGATGGGAAATTCTAAATGCGCACAACATTCTACTTTATGAGCACCACATCTTACAGTAAAGTTATTTACAACAAAGGGCAAAATGGTGCTCACTAAGTCAAATGTGGTGCGCATTTAGAATTTCCCAGAGCGGATTTTTGGGTTGGGGGGGACCGTCACCCGTCCCCTACGAACGCGAGAGGGGGTTCTTTTTTCAGTTGGTTAGGGTCCGATGGTTTTCAATGGTTGACGCCGTTAGATCTGACGGCCGTCGATGGAGAGGATCTAGTCTGGGGCATCTGGCTGAGATGAAAGGAATTGCCCTTTGAAAATAGTATATTGGCGGGTTTGTGTACGGGGGTGGACGTAGATTTTTGTAGTGATTGTGGGTAGTTTAGTCAATTGGGGGAAATATTTGACGGGCTGTACGAGTTTTGACTGGGAGATGGGAGGAAGCGAAGCACCGTACATTTTGACTGTTACAAGGGCAGTAGTAATTAATTTATTTTAGGAGTATTATAATAATGATTTTTTATTATAATTTATAAGTTGAGATTAGAGACTGATTAAGCGGAACCAAAACTTTTGTAAAATTATATTATCAAGATCCCATTGGGAAGTTTCTAAATGCCCCCCATCCTTTTCTTAATGAACCCAATTCCAATTTCTTAGTGGGCATGTGAAAATTTAAAATACAGATATTTTTTCTTAGTAAATTCTATTTTTCTCTTTTCTTTTTCCAAAATTGATCTCTACTTTCTCTCCTTCCTCAGCAGCAGCTCTCAGCAGCAGCGGCAACAGTGGCATGGTAATAGCAGCGGCAGTAGTAGCGACTAGCGAGGCTCACCAAGAAAAGAAAATAATTAATAATAGTTTTATAATTATTTGTTTTTTAAACTATGGGACTCACTAAAAAAAAAGTTGGCGCACATTTAGAAACTTCCTATTTCAATTGCTATAATGTAAAAAGTTTCTTATTAGATGATAATGTTCTATTTTAAATAAATATTAGGAGCTAATCAATTCATTGAAAGGCATTTTATGGGTCTGGTTTGTGGAAAGGAACATGGATTTAAAACCACCAAATCTTATGAAATCCTTGTTTGTTTAAAGAATTTTAGCCTTGAAAACAGGATAGAGTAGCATCCATTATCCTTTCTGGCTTGCACAGAATCTCTACTATTTGCATGGAAAGGGATATATAGGATTTGGTTTTTTTAATTATTATTAATAGTAATTAATTAATGAAAGAATAGTTTATTTATTTAATATTAAGAGAGTTTTTCTTGTTTAAATAATATTTGGTAATAATCACCTCAAATCCATCTCTCTATTCTATTATTCCGAATTCATGAAACAACATAGAAAATTTTCTCATCTCACCAAATTCTTATTATTATTTTTTTTCATGAAACAAATAAAATCGAAATGAAGATTTAGTGAGTCTTATTTAATATTTAAAAAATAATAATTCAAACCCATGAGCCAAATATTTTGACCATAAAACCGAAAGAGATTTTAAAAACAAGAGTTATGGGGAAAAAAAAAGTTGCATTTATAGGAGTGTGCGTTTGCAATTTGATACCCAAGTTTTTGTTGCTTAGACAAGCTTGAACACGGTCATAATGCCCGCGAATTCTATATCAATTATTATGGTTGGTGAACTTTTAACTGGCCAAGCTTTTGTCAAATAATTCTCTAGTAATT
>JAYEPQ010000002.1:82271606-82359106 GCA_036321105.1 Dracaena cambodiana | reverse complement strand
ATCTTCATGCCTACAGCTTGACTGCAACAAGCTTCACTCGTTTCCTCATTATCAACTCAATGAAATCTTTCACACCATTCTTTTCACAATCCCTCACAAAAGCTCATTTGTAGAGTACTAGTAGTACTAGTCTAACCAAAGTTCATCACTAACGACTAATGTCACCTGCAAGTTGCCCGCTAGCATCAGTTTAAACGCCAAAGGCACGCGAACGATGCATTGTGGAAGCGAGAGAAGATTGCGAGCAAAGATGCTCTAATTTGAACTCTTTGCACTTTGTATTCTACTTGAATTGGATCTTTTAGAGGATTGCACGCACTTTTTTTTTTTTTTTTGTCCTAAAAGGAGGATGAGATGTTGTTTGCAATGACCTTAAACATGCTTTTGTGCAAATTGTGAGAAGTTAATTTCTCCCCTCAACAGTTTACTACTACTTTAGCATAATGCATGTTAAAATTAAAGATATACATAGACAACTTTATATTATTTATACGTAAATCAAATTAAACGTCTGTGAGGCTCAAACTCATGGCATAAGATGACAAACAAAAGATAGCACACCTCATCTCTCTGGCCGTTGTCGATTAAGACTTGGTTTCTTGAAAGTTGCATGACTCGACATAAGTATGTGGTCCACAGGGGTTGCTTTTGTTTCAAACATTATTTTGTTGCACAGTAAGGATGTGTTTGACAAGTTGAAAGTAGTGGAAGTAAGGAAGAAATTGAGAAGTAAATTCTAAAATTGAAGTAGAAGAAGAATTCTCTTCTTGTGTTTGTTTACTAATGTATTGAAAGAAGAAAGTGTGTTTGGACGTAAAAAGTATTATTTAAATAAACATAGTTTATATTATTTTATTTATTTATTAGAGGTAAATATAAAACTTTTGAAAGACAATGATGACATACAAATCAAAAAAATATATTTTTGTCTTCTTCTTTTACTTCCTAACCACTTCTAACCCAAAAGTGTGAGAAAGAAAATTTTGGAAGTGAGGTGCCACATAGATGTCACCTCACCATATAAGAAGTAACTTCCAACTTCTTTCTTGACCAAACAAACATTTGAAGTAATGGAAGTAGGCTTACTTCCACTACTTCCATTTTATTTCCATGCAAACAAACACACCCTAATTGTGTTAGAAACCTCGCTCACCTGAGCATGATCGGCTTTAAATACAAAGCCGATGTTTTTTATTGTCAATTAAACTTTTGAATTAGATTAGTTCTCAGATTTATTTTTAAAGGCTATTATGCTCGCAGAAAGACCTGACTGTTCTACTCAACAAATTGATTGTGGGGAAATGCCTTGTCGTTACGTTACTATTTATATACAAATTCTAATTAAACTCTTTGGATTACTTCCCTCCAATATTCAAGTAACACCTTAAAAGATCCACTTTTATTACAAAATTTCTATTAAATATTTAGGACATTTTTGCTCTTGTGATCTTCTTCCCCTCAGAACCCAAATAATTTCTCAAAACTTAAAACAATAAATCTCTCTAAAAATTATAATAACTAATAAAACTTTTTTTTCTTTCAATTGAAGCAAAATTTAAAAGATTTGTAAGATGAATCTTGTTATTCGGAGTATCGCTAAACTAAATTAAAAAAAATAAAAATAAAAAATAACTATTTCTTAAAGATAGCAATAAATATAACAATTTATTAAAAAATCATTTGTGCACATCTTAAAATTTAAATTTTTATTTAAAAGTAGATTAAGATTTCTTGAAGCGTTTTGTATATTAGAAATTTTTGGAAGAGAGAGAAGTCGGAGAAAAGAAGAAGAATTAGAGGCTTATAGGAAAAAAATGAGAAGAGTAATTAAGAAATATAAGTAGTATACTTAGAAAAAAAATCCATATTTTTAAATTTCATAGAGACATGGAAGAGTACTTAGAAATTGGGGATTCATTTAGAATTTTCCTTTAATTTTAGTGTAAAATGGATAGTACAGGATAGTATATTTTTACATGGAGTGCAATATTGAAAGACTGTTAATGGTTTAAGCAAAGGATTGTGTTCAAAAGATTATTAATAGTTTAAATAAGATTAGGTTCAAGACAATAATAGGTAGTATCCTATATGGTTAGAAGTATATTTTACCACTTTATCAAGTTTAATGAGTCCTTTATCGTAACTTGGCCTATATGAGTTAAAAGTGAATCAAACTTATTCTTGGATGCATGGTTCTCTAACGGATGTTGGGCTCGAGGCATTGATTGAAGATTAAGGGGTGTTGGGACTGTAACAACTTTGAATCTTAGAGTAAATATATATTACGGGATAGAGGTGACGAGATGGTAATGGAGTTTAAACGGTGGACTAATGTACTCTATATTATATATAGTAGTTAATAATTAAAAGGATATTATCGCATACAAATATACTACAATGGTCCTTCTCTTCAAAATTGAGAGTGGAGCTCATGACATTAAACGTTGAGTTATCAGTGGCCACACAATTGGAGTGGAGTTTGAAGCATATGCGTTTCGAGATGGACTTGATTGTGTAGGAGCCAAAGTATGGGCAACCAAGCGATAAATTGAATGGTCCAAGCTTGTTACTCGCGCATGAAAGAAATTTAGAGATTGTTGTTTATCGAGGGAAAGGGTGAGTGCCCGAGTCTTAACAGTTCCTTCGCGTTCATGCAACTCATTTTTTAGGATTATGAGCATGCACACCTGATATTAATCCGTAAATAACGTGGTGTGAGTTTGATTAGGCATGATTCCACTCTTTTCTACAAATAAATCGCGTAATGAGTCATATTACACAATTAGGATCCAAAACGAACGAATCATGAGGAAATGCCACCTGAGACCGCGACAAACAAATGTACTCATTTAGATCCACTGCAATTAAGTACTCTCTTGAAAAGGGATTTTAGTTGATCTAATCAACAACCAATAATTCTCATTTGGATTGGATTAGAACTCAAATCTAGACATGTAAGCATGCGCAAAGTATGTTTAATCTAAAAATCCAAGGTCATGCGCATAATTACAATAATTGAGTAGGCGGGATATGGTGATATGTTTAATTATCAAAGATATCTACCAAACTACTTTTGCGTCATGTTATAAGAATCAAAATATAAAGTGTAGTGATACTCAGTTCAGCTATGATCGGTAAAATAACGTCAAGATTTTTTCCCCCTAGCGAGAACACCAAAACCAGCACTTTATTAATGCATTTTGTGTTCTCTTCTATGTTGTTTTTTTTTTTTTTTTTTTTTTTTTTGGGTCCGATTAAATTTGTAAGATTTGCATGATTTTATGTTATAATCGAGGAACCAATGAGAACACAACAAAATACGAGATGCATCTCAGCCAATTTCAATCTTGCTCTAACTAATCCGAACTGGATGATATTTAATCACCATATAACGTTATATATGCTTATAATATCTTTTTCTTAGTAGCTTGGCTTCACCAATTGCTATCCAACAACGATTTTGTTTAGTTTAAACAATGCTTAGTCAGTTAGGTTTAGTACTAGAATCACGCATCAAAGTAACGACTGAGAGAGGGAAAACAATATTATATATTATTGTTATTGGAAATAAAACGCAAGTATGTACTGTTTATATATATGATTCTGCTGGCGCCTTAATTTGTTCCAAGTGTTGGTACACTAGGCAACCACTTACGGTAAAACTATAAAAGGATACAAACCGTTGGAGTTGGCCCTTAATCGGGCCGGGTTGTTTCGTAGGGAAGGGGGCCCGGTAGGGTTCCCGAAGTGGAGAAACAACCAGCCTTGTAAACAGTCGCGTATAGGTTGAGAGGTGAAGGACCGGGCTACATCCCCCGCGGTACAGTACATGAGTAATATTGTAATTCTGTCCGTACATCATTAGGGCTTATATATATATATATATATATATATATATATATATATATATATATATATATATATATATATATATATATATATATATATATATATTATAACCCTATTTTTTCAAATAGTGGAGATTGAGCTGTCGTCCTATGGATGTAGGCACACTGTCGAACCATGTAAAACCTTTATATTGATTTCTCTTTTTCTATTCTCTATTATTTACTATCTAATCGTTGCACACAAATAACAACACAAACAAATATAATCTGAGTTATATGCCTGTGGAAGGGACATAACTATTTATAGATAGACCCAAATTAGACAACTATTTATAACCCAAATTAGACAACTAGACTCTCCTAAGATGGCGGAGGACAGCGTCTGAAGAGGTAGGCCTCTGTCTACCTATGGAGAAGATCTATTTTTGGGATAATGAATTGTATGTTTTGGAATGTTAGAGGCCTGGGTAACCCAACCAAACGGCGGATGGTGGCAGAGACCATTCGAAATAATAGAATTGACATCTTCTGTCTTGAGGAAACTAAACTCATAGACCCCTCCCAACGGACTCTCAAGATAATTGGACCAAATAATACCTATACATTTCTGGTTAAAAATGCTAGGAGGGCTTCGGGAGGTATAATAATCGGTTTTAATAAGAAATTTGCTCTGATTGACAATTGGGAAGGTGAGTTCTCCCTTTCAATAAGATTGAGGAGACTGACAGATGGATGGATACAAACAAGCACAGCCGTCTACAGCCCAAACGATCCCCAATCACGCCCCATGTTCTGCGACGAGATCAGGAATATTAAGGGTAAATGGGATTCCCATGGATCGTAGGAGGGGATTTTAACATAAATAGATTCCCTCATGAAAGGAGAGGAGCGGATCGCCACCCCCGTGACAGGGAATGGTTCAATGATGTCATTTCTCATCTAAAACTCGTAGATTTACCGTTAAGTCATCGACTGTACACTTGGTCTGATATGAGGGAGACTCCGAATCTTGCTAGATTAGACAGGGCTCTAATCTGTGACTTATGGGATGCCAAATTCTTTCTTGCCGACCTTAGACCCCTGAAAAGGGCGACCTCAGACTATCTGCCCATCTGTGTACAATCTGGAGAGAACCAGCGTCGACGAAGGAGATTTCACTTCGAAAAATGGTGGCTTGAGCACAAGGAGGTGTTTGTCTAAAAATTGGATTTCTCATTTCATTGTAAAATTGTTTGATTACAACGAAAATATTGAGATTTACAAAAAATCTGAGAAATTACAAGAACGGGAATATTGATTGATTCCCTTTTTTTATGTGGGTTCGGGTGGCGATGGAGTCTCGCTAGTGCCTCCGTAGACCGTCTGACTTAGAAAGAGATGGCTCTGCTCCGCTTCTTAATTTCCCGAGTTCGCCTGAAATCGTCCCAAAGTCTCCAAATCCAAAAGTCCTTTCTCCGACTAAATTTCTGTATTTTATAGACCGAAGAACTTCGAAATCCGCCTCGAATCCTCCCTGAAAAATCGGATCACGGAATATTAGCGAAATAAATAACGGAAACAGGCGAAAAACAACCCGCGGGTGGGCAACTGCGGGAGCGCTCCCGAGGGTGCCGATCCGCGGGATTGCTCCCGCGGGTGCTCACCCGCCGCGGGAGCCCTCCCGCGGGTGCTGGGCACCCGCTCATATTTTTTTAATTATTTTTATTTATTTATTATTATTACTTTATTTATTATTATTATTATTATTATTATTTATTTCTTAATTATATATATATATATATATATATATATATATATATATATATATATATATATATATATATATATATATATATAGTATATTTTTTTATTTTTTTAGTATATACATAACCCCTTCCAAAGTTTTCGAAGTTCTGTATTGGGCCGTACAGAATTTCGAAATACTTTGGATTTTTTTATTTTTTTATTTTTTTTATTTTATTTTAATATTTATTTATTTTTTTGCTATGAGGTGTGTCAAGGATTGGGTAGATAGAGATAACTGTTAACATATTCAATTTTTCAAAAACAAGCAGAGGTATGATTTTAACGTGCTCATTAGATGACAAGCTGATGTATGATGTTAACATGCTTATTTTAGGTCAAGCAGATGTATAATATTAACGTGCTTATTTTAATCATAACCGTTCAGTGACATCTAGTACGACGGATCAGGGAAAGACAGATGTGACATTAAACGTGTCTTGGAACTTAACCTATTCAGAGGATCTGGTCGTTATAGGGACAAGCTGACTAAACAGAGGTGACGGTTAACGTATTTAGCTTTGGAATCAGACTATCAGAGATAACTGTTAACTTGATAGGGAGATGATTTTCGTCAGAGGTAATTTTTAACTTAACGATATCAAAAACAAATTTATCGGAAGCTGTAATATTGGACTTGATGAAGTGTGAATTTTCCTTTTCTGTCAGAGGTGAAATCTTAACGTGACAGGAGATTTAATCGGATTTTATCTCATTTGATTTTGAATTATGATGTCAGAGGTATGATTTTAACTTGACAAATATTTTGGAGTGTCATTTGCTCTGCTGGAGAAAAAATATCGAGAAAAGTTTTGTTGTCAGAGGTGAAATCTTAACGTGACAAGAGATTTTTTTGATTAGAATTTTTAGCAAACCCCCAGCTATCAACGGATTTGATTAGCCTTTACCAACTACCGTTTGAGTCGGGCTAGCCATGCTATTCCGCTCAGCATGGTGAGTTGTCGAGTATTTCGTTTGGGCTTAAATGCCAAACTTTTCCTCTTCCTTTTGCCTTAGCAGCTTAGGGCAGGGATGTATCATTATATTCGAATAAGGATACTGCTGTGACATGTTTATCATGGGATTTTTAGCAAACCCCAGCTATTAATGGATTTTATTGGCCTTTACCAACTACCGTTTGAGTTGGGCTAGTCATGTTATTCCCTTCAGCATGGTGAGTTATCGAGAATTTTATTTTGGCTTAAATACCAAACTTTTCCTCTTCCCTTTGCCTTAGCGGCATTGGGCAATTCATACTTTTACCCCCAGTATGATGGGGTTGACGAGAAATTTATTCTTTTCCCGTAGGCTTGTCGGCATTGGGTAATTCATATTTTTTACCCCCAGTATGATGAGGTTGGCGAGAAATTTATTCTCTTCCTATAGTCTTGTAGGCGTTGGGTGATTCATACTTTTTACTCCCAGCATGTTGGGGTTGGCGAGAAATTTATTTTCTTCCCGTTGCCCTGATGGCGTTGGGTAGTTCATTTTTTTAAATTTTTTGATATATATTTTTTTGTTTTTTTTAATTTTTTTTGTTTGTTTTTTTTCTGATTTTTTGATTTTTTTTTTGATTTTTTGATTTTATTTATTATTTTTTTTTTGCAGGTTATGGGGTTTAAATTAACCGCCCTGAGCTCGTTTTTGGAATTGTTGTGAGTCCAAGTGGTACGTTTAGACCACCCACCTTAAATATATCCGAGTTACCTCTAACTCCTTTTTTGTTCAGCTTTGAGCTGAACTGCTCCAGCGTCAATCAACGCTTGAATTTTGTCTTTTAAAATAAAATAATTTTTTGTGGGGTGACCTACAATCCGATGGTATAGGCAGTAATTGGGATCGTTAGTCTTCCCTGCCTCTTCCGGCCTCTTGCTCTCCGGCAACTTAAGCATTTTGCGTTTGCTGAGCAGGTTGAACATAGTAGCAGTATGTTCATCCTTGAACGAATACTGCTTTTGAAACCTGGGCGACTTTGCTGTGTTGCTTGTAGTTGGCCATGGTTTCTGCTTCGGTGTACTTTCTACCGCCATTGCCATTATGTCCTTCCCTTTGGAACGGGAAAAATGGAATGGAGATTCATTTGTACTGCCTCCGGTTGCAGACTGCTGCATTTCGAGGCGTCGAAGTATTTCTTTGGCCTGTTCACCCTGCTTAAGCAGATCCTTCCATGATTTGGATTCGACCGAGCCCATCTTGTCTAGGATATCGGTCAACAAGTTGTGTCTGCAGGTTTCCACAAGCGTGTCCTGCGTCATGCCATATGGGCATCGAACAGAAAGCTCTCGGAACCGCTCGACATAAGTTTTGACCGTTTCGCCTTTTTCTTACTTCGCTGCTAGCAAAGATAGTATAGAGACTTCAGTATCATCTTCAAAGAATCGGATTATGAACTCACGTTCTACATCAGTCTATGATTTAATTGTTCCTTGGGGTAGCTGCATGAACTAGGTAAATGCGGGCCCCCTTAAAGTGCTCGCAAATATCTTAGTCATAGTCGGATCATTTCCCATGAGATGTCTTGTTTGTGAGAGGAAGTACAAGATGTGCTCTTGCGGCGAACCTTTACCGTCGAAAGACTGAAGATTCAACGGTTTATATTTTGCAGGATAAGGTACGGTTTCCCATTCTATGGGATAACGACGTACTATCCCCACCTCTTGTAGCTTTTAGCGATGAAGAAGAGTTTGTAGTTGGTTCTCCATCTTCTCTATTTTCTCTGTGTGAGGGTTGATGATAACCTTCACTTTCTCTTCCTCTCTTGAATGAGAAGGAATTTCTTCATTCTCGTCCTTGCTGTCCTCATTTATTTGGACAGGCCGTTTTCTTTCATGTCGATCAGAAATGGATGATGAGGATTGACTCTTTCTAGTTTGAGCTAACAACTCAATTAAAAATTGTTTCATTTCTTCTATGGTCTCTTCTTTCTGTTCGAAACGTTTTTCTTGTCTCTCAAGCCTTCCAGAGACTTCTTCTAGAAGCACGCCCTCTGCTTCGACAGAAACTCCTTTTGACCTTGGAGTGATTTCCTTATCTGAGGAGTTGTTTCCGACCACCTTTGTGCCTTTATTAACCATATGTGATGAGGCAGCAGATAGATCGGTTTCCAAGCACACCTTTTTCACCGTTCGTATTCTTTTAGATTCGGTGATCTGTTCAAAAACGGAGCGTTTCGAGTTGCATTGGCAGTTCGATAGAACGGTTGAAATTAGCTGTTCGCATTGGCAGTGAGGAACATTTTGTGAGGAGTTCTTTTTCCAATTGAGATACTCTCTCAAATCTTGAGGTATCTTCCCCTCTCTATTTGCATCTTGACGCCTCTTGCGTCGCAAATTTGGTTCATAATACTGGAGAGTCTGCGATATTTCAGGGCTGAGCTCTTTTCCATTATCAGATTGTTCCCCAACCCTCCTGCGGATTCTTCTGGAGTGCACACTAGTCTGAGTAGTTGTGTGGGCCCCGCACGCCTCGGATAGAGAGATTAAAATTCTTGGTGTATGTTGTGTGCTCACTATAGGCGTGCTCGAAGAGATATGAGAGTTGTGTTCATTGAACGTAACCCGTCGATTACATCTGCGGGATGCAACCCGCGGTTGCAACTGTGGGTTTGTACCCGTGGGTTCGCTCCTGCGGGGTGCAACCCGCTAGTTGGCACCCGCGGTTGGAAGCCGCGGGATGCCACCCGCGGTTGGCAACCGTGGGATGGCACCCGCGGTTGGCAACTGCGGGATGGCACCCGCGGTTGGCAACCACGGGTTGCCACCTGCGGTTGCAATCCACGGGTTGCCACCCGCGGTTGCAAGCCGCGGGTTTGCGTCCGTGAGGTTGCTTCTGAGATTTTTTACCATCCCGGATTTTTCTGTCCCGGAGTTTTCTGCAATTTTTCCTGTATGATTGAGGCGTGCTCATTGAGTTTTACGCCTTAAATTTCTCTTTTGGGAGCGGGTCAGAGACTGGTTTGATTTTTGGCTTGACTTTGGAACGGGCGATAACTCCATATACTTGACAGACGATAACGTCTTGTCAGTTTCAACGGGCGATGACGCCTCGTAAGTTTTCATAGGCGATGACGCCTTTTGATTTCCGGTGGGCGATGACGCCTCACCTTTTTTCATCGTCGCCCGGCAATGACGCCTAGACTCCGAATCAGAGGAAGAAAGAAATTCCTCATATTTTTGTTGGTCGACTTCTACGACCAGCATTTCAACGACGGATCCGATCGCTATCAAATCAGACTGTGCCACCATATTCTCTGTTGTGAACAAAGAGGCTCCCACTGTGGTCGTCAGTTCTTTTTTGCCCAAAAATTGGATTTCTCATTTCATTGTAAAATTGTTTGATTACAACGAAAATATTGAGATTTACAAAAAATCTGAGAAATTACAAGAACGGGAATATTGATTGATTCTCTTTTTTTATGTGGGTTCGGGTGGCGATGGAGTCTCACTGGTGCCTCCGTGGACCGTCTGACTTAGAAAGAGATGGCTCTGCTCCGCTTCTTAATTTTTCGAGCTCGCCCGAAATCGTCCCAAAGTGTCCAAATCCAAAAGTCCTTTCTCCGACTAAATTTCTGTATTTTATAGACCGAAAAACCTCAAAATCCGCCTCGAATCCTCCCTGAAAAATCGGATCACGGAATATTAGCAAAATAAACAACGGAAACAGGCGGAAAACAACCCGCGGGTGGGCACTTGCGGGAGCGCTCCCGGGGGTGCCGACCCGCGGGATCGCTCCCGCGGGTGCCGACCCGCGGGAGCGAGGTGCCGACCCGTAGGATCGCTCCCGCGGGTGCCCACCGGCGGGACTTCTCCCGCGGGTGGGCACCCACTCATATTTTTTTATTTATTTATTATTATTATTTTATTTATTATTATTATTATTATTTATTTCTTAATTATTATATATATATATATATATATTTAGTATATTTTTTTATTTTTTTAGTATCTACAGGAGGTGTATGATATCATCAAGGAAAACTGGGCTCATCGGACGTCTGCAAGAGATGCTACTGAAAACTTTTGTATTAAACTACAACGCCTCCGCAAAGTCTGATGGCGATGGGAAAGAAGACACCAACTACTATCTAAAGAATATAAGACTAATTGTCTAGAGGAAATCAATAGTCTGGAGAAAACAGAAGAAACTAGGCATTTGAGGTTGGAAGAAAGTTCCAGATTGACGAATGTGAGAAAATCCCTAGAAGAAATATATAGGAAAGAGGAAATTCTATGGAGGCAAAGAGCCCGATGCAAATGGTTAAAGGAAGGAGATGCTAACACTATTTTTTTCCATAGATCCGCCAGTATGCGTCGTAAAATAAATACGATACATACATTGAAATCGGATGATGGGTGGGTCCAGAGTTCCAGACTGCATGATCATATACATTTACATTTCAAGAAACTATTTGGTAAGACGAATAGTTTCAGAATAAAGATGAAGGATGGTGCTTGGGCTACCAATCTGGACCTGAGAGATTTGGAGGTAGAGTTTCAAGAAGAAGAGATTAAAAGGGCTGTATGGGATCTGGGCTCGGATAAAGCTTCCGGTCCGGATGGATTTCCTCTTTTCTTCTACAGGATTTTCTGACAGGAGATCAAGGGAGATTTGATTAGGATGATTGAGGAGATGTATAGGGGAGAAGCCTGACTAGACAGGATCAACTACTCTGTCATCACACTGATTCCCAAAAGAAAGCAAGTAGAATGCATTGGAGATTATAGACCCATTGCTCTACTGAATAGCTCCATAAAAATTATCACAAAAATTTTAGCCAATCGACTTGCACCCAAATTACATCAGATGATTGAAGATTACCAGACTGGTTTCATAGCGGGAAGGAATATATTGGAAGGGGTGGCCTCAGCACACGAAGTCATACATCAATGTAAAAAGTCTAAATCGAATGGATACATTCTCAAATGAGACTTTAAAAAAGCATATGATATAGTGGAATGGGAATGCCTATTAGAAGTTTTACGACTTCGGGGTTTTGGACAAAGGTTGATCTCATGGATCATAAACTGGCTACATTCGGCTAAAACACAGATTATGATTAATGGTGAATTGGGAAAAGAAATTCTCCTAAAGAGAGGGCTATGTCAAGGAGACCCACTCTCCTCACTCCTGTTTGTCCTTGTGGCTGACGGACTGAACAACATGTTTAAAATGATGGAAAATGCGGGCCTAATAAAGGGTCTGGCAGGATCTACTTCCATATCCTATATCAATCTCCAATACGCGGACGACACACTTATCTTTGGCAGAGATAAGTTAGCTGAAGCAATTCACATAAAATGGAGACTTTGTTGCTTTGAAGCATGGTCGGGTTTAAGGATCAATTTCTCAAAAAGTTCTTTTATCTGCTTAGGGATCAGGAATCTTACAATCAGTCTCATACTCGAGACTTTCAGGTGTAAGGAAGAAACATTCCTGATGAGATATCTAGGTATCCCTATCAAACCGGGAAAGCTCACAAAACAGGACTGGAACTCATTGCTAGATTGTTTTGAAAGGAAACTGGAGAGCTGGCGTGGTAACCTACTTTCGTTGGGAGGAAGAGTAGTTATGCTTAACACCGTCTTATCCTCATTACCAGTATATTATATGTCATTCTTTCTGTTACCACACTGGGTCGAAATAAAATAGACCGTATCAGAAAGAAATTTTTATGGAGTGGGACAGCAGATCACAAGAAATATCATCTGACTTCATGGGGGAAGGTTTGTAGACCTAAAAAGTTGGGGGGGCTAGGGGTCTTGGATCTGAGGATATTCAAATGGCTAAATGGTGGTGGCATCTCCTTGCAAAACCTAACGGTACCTTCCAAAAGCTTGTATACTCAAAGTACTGTCCTAGAAGTGGCACATGGCACACATCGGGTCAAAAGACAACTCGTACGTCTAGATTTTGGAAAGGATTAGTCACAACCAAACAGTTAATCTGGCCAAGTCTAGAATATAAACTTGGCAATGATCGGAATATTGCTTTTTGGCATGATCGATGGTGTACACAGATACCACTTAAGTTCTTATTCCCTGCAGTATTCGAGCTTGCTTACAATAAAGACATACTAGTTAGCTCTCTATGGGGAAGAGCAAGATGGAGATTGAGTGTCTCCCAACCGACATCGTCTATGGTAGAATTGCAAATTCGAGACCTAAAATCCTTTTTGTGCGGTATAATCCCATCGAATATACACGAAGATAAACCATCTTGGAGATGGAGTATAGATGGAGCCTTCTCGGTGGGATCCACATACCGCCGTTTTATGGATAGTGGTATCAACTGTAGATACCAAAAAAAAAAAATGCTAAGTGGGCACACCCGCGGGTTGCACCCGCGGGTGAGCTTCCCGCGGGTTGCAACCCGCGGGAGCCCCCGCAGGTTGCCACCCGCGGGAGCGATCCCGCAGGTGCCAACCCGCGGGTTGTTTTCCGTTCTTTTCCGATTATTTATTTCCTATTTTTGGACTGATAATCCGTGATCCGATTTTTCAGGAGAGAGTTGAGCCGGATTTGGAGCTTTTTCGGTTTATAAAACACAGGAATTTAACTGGAGAAGGGACTTTTGGATTCTTGGACTTTGGGAAGATTTCGGGCGAGCTCGTGAGATCAAAGAAAAGAGCAGAGCCATCTTCTCCTGGTTGGACGGTCAACGGAGGCATCAACGAGACTCCACCGCCACCCGAACCCACACTTAAAAAGGGAATCCATTAATATTCCCGTTCTTGTAACGATCATATTTTCTTTTTGTAATCTGAATTTTCATTGTAACTCATCAATTTTGCAATGGAATCAAAAATGCAATTTTCGGGCGTACAAAAACTGGCGACCACAGTGGGAGCCCCTCTGTTTACCACAGAGAATCTGGTGGCGCAGTCCGACCGGGTGCCGATTGGCTCAATGGTTGAGACGCTGGTCATAGAAGTTGACCAGCAAAAATATGAGGAATTTCTTTCCTCCTCTGATTCAGAGCCTAGGCGTCATCGCCGGGTGACGATGAAAAAAGGTGAAGCGTCATCGCCCACCGGAAATCAAAAGGCATCATCGCCTATGAAAATTCACGAGGCGTCATCGCCCGTTGAAATTTACGAGGCGTTATCGCCCGTTCCAAAGTCAAGCCAAAAGTCAAATCAGTTCCTGACCCGCTTTCAGAAGAGAAACCTGAGGCGTAAGGCCCAGCGGGCCCGCCTCAACAGTGCCTCTGGAAAATTGCGGTCAGAAAATCCAGATCAGGAAACATCGGGAAGAAAAAATTCCAAAAATAAAAATCCGCAGGCGGAACTGCGGGTTGCACCGCATGGGGGTAACCCCGCGGTTGCACCCGCGGTTCCAACCGCGGGTGCAAACCCGCGGTTCCAACCGCGGGTTGTACACCGCAGGTTGCAACCCGTGGGTTGCACTCCGCAAGAAAAATCAAGGGTTGGTTCTGGTGTCTATTCGGGCACACGCGCAGTGAGCACACAACGCACATCTAACTTTTTGGTTACTCTCTCAGGTGTACCATCCCGTTCCTCTACAAACAAATATAAAGATGTGCTCATGAACTCACCTGAGGATAGGTCTTCAAATTTCTCTTCGGATGAACATATTCATGATAGAATCCTCCAAATCCCGAAGAACAAGTCAGATGCGTGCGAGGCCCGTACAACTGCGCAGGCCAGCACACACTCCAGAAGAATCCGTAGAAGGGTTGGAGAACAATCTGATTCGGGAAAAGAGCCCAGCCCTGAAATATTGCAAACTCTCCAGTATTATGAACCAAGTTTGCGATGCAAGCGGCGTCAGGTTGCAAATAGAGATAAAGAAGTATCTCAAGACTTGAGAGAATACCTCAATTGGAAAAAGAACTCTGCACAGAATACTCCTCAATGCCAATGCGAACAGTTAATCTCAACTGTTCTATCAAACTGCGAGTGCCATCCGAGACGGTCCGTTTTTGAGCGGATCACCGAATCCAAAAGAATACGGACGGTAAAGAGGGTGTGCTCTGAAACCGATCTATCTGCCGCCTCATCATATATGGTTAATAAAGGCAAAAAGGTGGTCGAAAACAATCCTTCGGATAAGGAAATCACTCCAGGATCAAAAGGAGTTTCTATCGAACCAGAGGGCGCGCTTCTAGAAAAAGTCTCTGAAAGGCTTGAGAGACAAGAAAAACGTCTCGAACAGCAAGAGGAGACCATAGAAGAAATGAAACAACTTTTAATTGAGTTGCTGGCTCAAACTAGGAGGAACCAATCCTCGTCGTCCATTTCTGGTCGGCAGAAAGGAAAACGACCCTTCTAAATAAATGAAGACAGCAAGGACGAGGATGAAGAAGTGCCTCCTCATTCAAGAGAAGAAGAGGAAGTGAAGGTTATCATTAACCCTCACGTGGAAAAAATAAAGAAGATGGAGAATCAATTACAAACTCTTCTTCATCGAAAGAAACTGCAAGAGGTGGGGGTAGTCCGTCCTTATCTCATAGAATGGGAGACCGTGCCTTACCCTACAAAATACAAACCGTTGAATCTTCAGTCATTCGACGATAAAGGTTCGCCACAACAGCACATCTTCTACTTCCTCTCGCAGACATGATATCTCATGGGGAATGATCCGACTATGACTAAGATATTTGCGAGCACTTTACGGGGGCCCGCATTCACTTGGTTCATGCAGCTACCCCAGGGAACAATTAAATCTTGGGCTGATGTAGAACGTGAGTTCCTAGCCCGATTCTTTGAAGATGATACAGAAGTCTCCATATTATCCTTGCTAGCGGCGAAGCAAGAAGAAGGCGAAACGGTCAAAACTTATGTCGAGCGGTTCCGAGAACTTTCTGTTCGATGCCCACATGGCATGACGCAGGACACGCTTGTGGAAACTTGCAGACACAACTTGTTGACCGATCCTAGACAAGATGGGTTCGGTCAAATCCAAGTCATGGAAGGATCTGCTTAAGTAGGGAGAACAGGCCGAAGAAATACTTCGACGTCTCGAAATGCAACAGTCTGCAACCGGAGACGGTACAAACGAATCTCCATTCCATTTTTCCCGTTCAAAAGGGAAATACATAACGGCAATGGCGGTAGAAAGTACACCGAAGCAGAAACCATGGCCGACTACAAGCAACACAGCAAAGTCACCCAGACTTCAAAAGCAGTATTCGTTCAAGGATGAACATACTGCTACTATGTTCAACCTGCTCAGCAAACGCAGGATGCTCAACTTGCCGGAAGCAAGAGGCCTGAAGAAATAGGGAAGACTAACGATCTGAATTACTGCCTATACCATCGGATTGTAGGTCACCCTACAAAAAATTATTTTATCTTAAAAGATAAAATTCAAGCGTTGATTGACGCTGGAGCAGTTCAGCTCAAAGCTGAACAAAAAAGGAGTTAGAGCTAACTCCGACACATCTAATGTGTGTGGTCTAAAGGTACCACTTGGGCTCACAACAATTCCCAAAAAATGGGCTCAAGGCGGTTAATTTAAACCCACATATATATATATATAAAAACATCAAAAAAAAAAAATGAATCACCCAACGCCGACAAGGCAATGGGAAGAGATCAAATTTCTCGCCAACCCATCATACTGGGGTAAAAGTATAAATTGCTCAATGCCGACTAGGAAATGGGAAGAGAACCAGTTTCTCGCCAACCCATCATACTGGGGTAAAAATATGAATTGCCCAACACCGATTAGGCAATGGGAAGAGATCAAATTTCTCGCCAACCCATCATACTGGGGTAAAAGTATGAATTGCCCAATGCCGACTAGGCAATGGGAAGAGATCAAATTTCTCGCCAACCCATCATACTGGGGTAAAAGTATGAATTGCCCAACGCCGACTAGGCAACGGGAAGAGAATAAATTTCTCGCCAACCCCACCATACTGGGGGTAAAAAGTATGAATCACCCAACGCCGACAAGGCTACGGGAAGAGAATAAATTTCTCGCCAACCCCACCATACTGGGGTAAAAAGTATAAATTACCCAATGCCGCTAAGGTTACGGGAAGAGAATAAATTTCTCGCCAACCCCACCATACTGGGGGTAATAAGTATGAATTACCCAACGCCGACAAGGCTACGAGAAGAGAATAAAATTCTCGCCAACCCCATCATGCTGGGGGTAAAAAGCATGAATCACCCAACGCCGTTAAGGCAAAGGGAAGAGGAAAAGTTTGGCATTTAAGCCTAAATGAAATTCTCGACAACTCACTATGCTGAGGATAATAGCATGGCTAGCCCAACTCAAACGGTAGTTGGTAAAGGCAAAATCAAATCCGTTGATTGCTGGGGGTTTGCTAAAACAGTATTCTTATCCAAATATAAGGATACATCACTACCCTAAGTTGCTAAGGCAAAGGGAAGAGGAAAAATTTGGCATTTAAGCCCAAACGAAATCCTCGGCAACTCACCATGCTGAGGGGAATAGCATGGCTAGCCCAACTCAAACGGTAGTTGGTAAAGGCTAATCAAATCCGTTGATAGTTGGGGGTTTGCTAAAAATCCTAATCAGATAAATCTCCTGTCACGTTAAGATTTCACCTCTGACAGCAAAACTTTTCTTGTCATTTTGCTCTAACAGAACAAGCGACACTCCAAAATATTTGTCAAGTTAAAATCATACCTCTGACATTATAATTCAAAATCAAAAGAGATAAAATCCTAATTAAATCGATCCCCTGTCACGTTAAGATTTCACCTCTGACAGAAAAGAAAATTCACACTTCATCAAGTCCAACATTACAACCTCTGATGAACGTGCTTTTGATATCGTTAAGTTGAAAATCACCTCTGACGAAAATCATCTCCCTATCGAGTTAACAGTTACCTCTGATAGTCTGATTCCAAAACTAAATACGTTAACCGTCACATCTGTTTAGTCAGCTTGTCCCTATCACGACCAGATCCTCTGAATAGGTTAAGCTCCAAGACACGTTTAATGTCACCTCTGTCTTTTCCTGATTCGTCATACTAGATGTCACTGAATGGTTAGGATTAAAATAAGCACGTTAATATTATACCTCTGCTTGACCTAAAATAAGCATGTTAACATCATGCCTCTGCTTGTCCTCTAATGAGTACGTTAAAATCATACATCTGCTTGTTATTGAATAAATAAATATATTAACAGATATCTCTATCGACCAAATCTTTTAAAAGGTTTATAACCAAAATTAAAGAATCCAAAGTATTTCGAAATTCAGTACGGTTCAATACAGAACTTCGAAAACTTTGGAGGGGGTTATGTAGATACCAAAAAAAAAATTTTTTTGCTAAGTGGGCACACCCGCGGGTTGCAACCCGCGGGAGCGATCCCGCAGGTGCCAACCTGCGAGTTATTTTCCGTTCTTTTCCGATTATTTATTTCCTATTTTTGGACTGATAATCCGTGATCCGATTTTTCAGGAGAGAATTGAGCCGAATTTGGAGCTTCTTCGGTTTATAAAACACAGGAATTTAACTGGAGAAGGGACTTTTGGATTCTTGGACTTTGGAAAGATTTCGGGCGAGCTCGTGAGATCAAAGAAAAGAACAGAGCCATCTTCTCCTGGTCGGACGGTCAACGGAGGCATCAACGAGACTCCACCGCCACCCGAACCCACACTTAAAAAGGGAATCCATTAATATTCCCGTTCTTGTAACGATCCTATTTTCTTTTTGTAATCTGAATTTTCATTGTAATTCATCAATTTTGCAATGGAATCAAAGATGCAATTTTCGGGCGTACATCAACTCCGGAAATACAAAATATATATGGACTACAAAATGTCCTCCAAAGGTAAAAACATTTCTGTGGTTAGTCCACAACAAGGCCCTCCTGACATAGCCCGCATTACAAAGGAGAGGTTGGTCTAGCCCTAACTTTTGTATCCTCTGTAATTAAAATGGGGAGTCCACTAATCACCTAATGTTATGTTGTCGTTTTACTAAAGATCTTTGGGCGCAGTGTGCAAACACTCTAGGAATCAATATAAACTTGGAGGTTGCTATATGTATTTGGAGTAGATTGAGTTGTGATAATCGGTCCTCGGATCGGTCCAGAACACTAGTCGCGGCACTGTGTTGGAATGTTTGGTTGGAACGGAATAATAGAATCTTTAATTCTTTAGCTCGTTCTTTTCACATTTGCTTTAGACTTATAACGCATGACTTCACCTTTTGGACAGATATACCCTCGGACGAGAAACGAGTACAAATCTCAGCCGGCTCTTCAGGTGATGAACTGGAACTTGCAGACTATACATGAGCCACCACTATTCAGATTTGGAGAAGGAAGATTTCCCAGATACACACGGAAAGAGATTGATGATTTAGACTTACTTTTATAGTGTTCCTCTTTTTGCTTTAATCTTTTTGTATGGTCTATTGTAAAATGAGGATTACTCATATGGGTGTTTGAACTCTTTTATGATGTATATTCTATTATCTACTGGTTAATGGAACGCGGAGGGCTCCTACCCACTGTTTTATTTCAAAAAAAAAAAAAAAAAAAAAAAACTATTTATACATATAAGCTAACTATTTCACTGAACACTCCTTAAAAGAACATGGAACTATATATATCCATCGTTTATGCTAGAATAAAAGATAATTCAAATTGAATTCCGTTTAGATTGTCCCTATTTAGGGTTAGGGCTAGTTTAAGCACTAGCAACACAATTGATACGTGAAATTATAAGTGAAGCTCCAAATTGATTATGAAATTTGAGACCAAGTTGGAGTTGATTACACAATCTCATCTCTTAAGATCGTCTAGATCTGGTTATATTGGAGAATAAGACTATATACATGTCTCTAATTAAGGACACAATTAAGAAATACTCCACTTCTATTGGATCTGTCGGAGCGTATTTACAGATTTGTCCCTTAAATCTTTATAAATTATAATTTAGTCCCCCAAATATTCATATTTAGGATTTAGTCCCCCAAATCCTTTAAGTTACTACAATTTAATCTCTCAGTTTATATTTTGTCCCGATTTTTCCGTTTTACCCCCTGATTTTCTTCACTTAATTCCCCTTCTCTCTTTCCTCTCTCTTCTTAGTTCTTATTGGGTTCCCCCTTGATCTTCTCTTCTCTCTCTATTCATTTATTGGGTTCTCCCTCTTTATATTGAAACCAAATATATTATTCTCCACTAAATGTATTAAATCTTTAAGTCTCAATATAAATTCATTTATTAGGTTCTCCCTCTCTATATTTGATAAATTTATTTTTAGGTTTAACACATTTAGTGGAGAATAATACATTTGATCTTAATATAGAGAGGGAGAACCCAATAAATGAATAGAGAGAGAAGAGAAGAAGAAGAGGGAACCCAATCAGAATTAAGAATAGAGAGGGAAGAGGGGAGGGGGAATTAAGTGAAGAAAATTAGGGGTAAAATGGTAAAATCAGGCCAAAATATAAACTGGAGACTAAATTGTAATAACTTAAAGGATTTGGGGACTAAATCTAAATATGAAGATTTGGGGGACTAAATTATAATTTATAAATATTTAAGGGACAGATATATAAATACCCCATATATATATATATATATATATATATATATATATATATATATATATATATATATATATAGAGTTAATGTTTTCAAATCCCTCTAATTATACTAGTGGATAGGACTGAAGATTGTCTAAAATTGAAAATATTTGTGCTTACCAAATAAGAGATTAGCATTTAATAATGATATAATTCCCTATGTTGTGTATATAATTGATGTTGTATTTATTTAAAACTGTAAATTTTATCAAAACTAAAATTTTAGAAACTGGGTGTGAATAAACCCTGGAAATTAAGATTATAATTAAAAAATCAACAGAAAAAATTAGAGATAATCAAAATTAAGATTATACTTAAAAAATCAATAGAAAAAATTGGAGATAATTTACGTGAATTATAAGCTCATTTCAATTATTCTCATTGAGCTTTTATTAAAGTTCAACTTAGTGGAATTATGACAAGTAAAAGGGAACAGAGGGACTAATTATCTTTTTAAATTCTCACTAGTTAACTCAAGAAATTCTTAACTTGAAACTTAATAATTAATAAGTTTCGCCGTACGTACCACGGAGGCGGCGGCCTTCAGTTGCAACATTCGATCGAGATGCATTCCACTTTTTTTGTTCCATTGGTCCCATCCTAACAATTATATTGGAAGACATTATACAAATGATGGCATCATTTGTGGCCCTCTTCATTATCTTTAAACACGACATTTGTGCCCTTTGTGTCATGCAATCACATCCGTGTCGTGGATAAAGTTGGAATTGCATGAAATTATGAAACCGATAAAATCGTGATACAATGTAAAATTCTCTATTTTTATTGTAACAACCAATAAAATTAGAGAAATGATTCAAAATAAAAATAGAGATTTGCATGATTTTTCAATTTTAACTACATTCACCGTCAAATCCATTTTCACTCTTTGAGTACAAGAGTTACAAATATAAGAATGAGAATATAAATACTAGGTTGCACCCCAATAGGAGTAAACAATACTGAAATACCTAGATAATATAATTGTAAGATATGGGATTGGTACACAGTAATTTTAGGCTACACAAACCAACAATAGGTACAAATTTTGATAGAGAACACACATTAAGTTGAATATAGTATCAGCGTATATGGTCAATTGTGATAATAAATGAAATTAATATAATGTATATACTTATGTACTTATACAATTACTATTGTTATTAATAATTCTTAATATTTTTTATTTATTTCCATTATTTATTAGCTTCATTCAATTTCATAAACTTCACCTCAGCCAATTTTTGTGGTGTAGAGAACTTTGCAGATTAAGAGCTAGCATGAGAGAATGGAGCAATATACATCTAAAGATAAAGGACTTTTCGGATAAATCATTATTTAAAGTTCTTATACTTTGTAGATAACCTTTCTTTTTAACACCTTAAGGAGGGTTATCATACTTAAAGTTAATTTAGTGCTAGTGATAATCCTATCATTAGTCATTAACATACATTTAGGTCGACGATGTGCTTAAAGTATTCCTTCACTATTATATGGAGTATTACGTGTCTATGAAAATTGGAAGATTTAATACACTAAAAACGATCCAAAAACGAACGACTTACATTAGGATCTCAAGTTTTATTGATTATTTTTAGTTTCCATATATTACTTGCTTGATTCATGCACCATAAATAATAAGAACATTTATGTAATTTTTGGCATGCAGAAGCGAGTAAGATGAATATTAAGGTTGCAGTGGAATTAGTATGCTTTTCGTAATCTAACATCAGAATGCTCATTGTATGGCCAAGGGTATGCATGTACGTACAAACACACACACTATATTTATATATAGGTAGTTTCCAATAGAAGAACAAGATATTTATATATACACACATTTAAGGTGTTTTCATAGAGAGTTGTGAATGATTCGTTAGTTACAATCTCTATACTTTAAATATGTGATGTATTAAAAAAAAAAAAATCATATGATTAAGATAATTTTTCATCATTAATTAAAGACTTTATTTTTCTATAGTTGAAAAATTGTCCATTTTGTACATATCCAATATAGAATTAAAATTTATCAAAAATATCTGTTTTTTTCTTGTACACCACCATTATAAGACGTAGAGATTACGATAACGGTTTGGTTCATCCACATATGCCATCCATATTTAAATTTAGGGTCGCTTTTTTAAGCAACTCTTTATGGAGAAATCTTAAGTATAATTTTTCTATACATAGCGCATATTATTTTCATGTATTATTGGACTTATCGAATGAAAAGTGAATATTGATCTTACGCGGATACCGTAATTATCTTTGCCCTAGAAATACACTAGGCTGCCCATGGCTTTATTATCTCCACTAGAGAAAACGAGAGGAACCTACCTCAATTAGTTGCCTCACGTTTACTAAAGTATCAACTAAAAAATGATCTTTATTAGCATTGACCTTAGACTAAATAATCGAAGTTTTGAGAGAGTGCAAGTTAAACATGGCCAATGTGTCTCCTAATTGATTGCTCCTGCCAAAACCATTTCACAAAAGAAGCAATTGAAAATGAGGGATTAGCCATAACTTTTCTCCAAATAAAAACAGAAAATAATTGCAAAAAGTTTAAAAGAACACGAATCACGATTGCGGTCACGCAATGTTGATCATAAACGTGGTACATAATGGAAAAGAGAAAAATAGTAACCACTAAGGGATTTCAATTTCAATTTAAGCACTACTCAAAAAGCTTGCCCCTATCCGATAAGAGTCATTAAAAGTTGAGATGACTGATGAAAATATTAATTAACGTAATCTCATCAAGCCAAGTTGCTTGTAATGCCTTGTAAAGCGTAAGCATTTTGCTATTTAGGTCACGATTTCGAGGTTGACACTCTAGTCTAATTATCTCTAATCATGATATTCAAAATTAACTTAAGTTAAATTACTACAACTAAGTTATTTACTCGACAAATCTTTCGTTAAAGATTAATAATGTAGAGATTTTTTTTTTTTTTTTTTTTTTTTTTTTTTTTGTGCGCTCTATTTTTCATGCAAGCATATCTTCACGTAGAGCTAATGGTTTCTTGCCTCATTGTGGGCCGGGGCACCCTCTTTGTCCTGTTGACCTTCTACTATATTATAATGCAACGTGTCTTGATGCTAATCATTTTCAATGACGTCATGCATGGGGATTGAGGGAGTCATCGTCTTGGGCCCCACTTTTGGCTGCCACATATACAGTTAGCTAGAATTATCATGAATATGTCTTTTAAAAGTTTTAGGGCAAATTGGTTGGAAAATAATAATATACATTGTTGCAATTGTAATTGTATTTCTTTCTCTTACATTATTGTACAATTACAGAAAAATTACAATATACATTATTCGCTATAATTTTACAGCAAAATTTTGTAATGAAATATACGACAAGCAAATGTTTAAAGATTCTGTTGTAATGTTTTAATCCATTTCTCCAGCAAACAATCTCTAAATTACGGAAGTACTAAGCTCCAAAATTCATAGAAGGTAATCTGGCGTTTCCTTTTGCATCAGCAATATGCTTTTAACTGTTATATTCATGATGATGTGATATGCAGTGTCACATCTTTCGTCTGTAATTTTTGGGTCTAATCTTTAGTTAATAGTTGTCTCATACTTTAATTACGACTTAACAAAAATTAAAATTTCTAAAAGATGACCATAGAAAATTATTGCTTGTATAGAAATTCATGTTAGTTAAATAGAACTATGTCAAAAAAAAAAAAAAAAATCCAATGTCTATATAGCAATACGGTTTCACATTACATATGTACGAAATAAATTAGTAGAATATACATGATTAACATATTACTTTACAAAACTACAACATGCGCACACAAACACTATGTATATTGTCTTTTTTCTTGTTTGATATAGTTATTTTATGTATTGTAATTTTTTTTTGTGTCTTCTACTTAGTAATACACACACACAATTTGCTTTGTTTCATAAAAGGTCCAATAACCCTTCAGACACTAACTGATTTTGTCCTCTACTACGATCATCTACTCCTGACCTAACGTGCTCGCATCTATATCATCTCCCAAAAAGCCTCCTGAAAGATGTAGCTTCTCCTCGTCCGAGAGGATATCTGTCCACATAATGAAATCATAAATGATAAATCTCATACAATATTGAATGGAATGACATTTATCATTAAATAATCTCTTATTTTTTTCCTTCTAGATATTCCAGTGTCGCAATAACTGTTCTAAGTGACTGGCTATAATTATCTCCCCTAGAGAGTTTTCTCCAAATATTAGCATCTAGCTTAATATTGATGTTCAGCCCTAATGTTCTAGCACAAGAGCTCCACGTACTTTAGGAGAACGAACAATTACACATTATGTGTTCAGTAGATTCCCCTTCCTTCTTATATAAGACACAGACGTTGGGGCCACTCCAACCTCTGCTTTGAAGTTTCGGTTAAGTAAGTTTTGCTTCTTTGCAGGTCAACCACATGAACAGTCTTATCTTTTGCGGTGACTTCGTAATCCAAATCCACCTAGTATTTGGCGATATTACTCTCCCATTTATAAAATGTTGGTATGTGGATTTTACTGTAAATTTACCGTCCTTCTCTCATCTCCAACTCGGTTCATCCTCCTGTGAGGGAACAAGTGATACGTTGCTCAGGAGTCCTTTTAATTCTCTTATTCTGACAAAATCTTGTCCACATAATGCTGTTAAATTCTATCTCCACCTTGCTCGTTCTCAATATTCACGCACCCTCGCATCTTTATTAACGGTTTTTTGGAAATTTTTTGGAAATAGAGTCTTGATGGATATTTGTGAGCACTATCTATCATGTCAAAAGACAATTAATTCTATTCCCCCTTCCCAGTTTATAATCCAAATTGTGATAGATTAACTGTCTCACTACTTTGTTTCATTAATTACTTATCAATTAACATGGGATGCTATAGCAACTGTTTAATCTCAAAAACATTGTCTCTTTTTTTTTTTTTTTTGCCTATATTACATTGTAAAATAGATTGATGTGAGACGAATTTATAGATTGATGACCAATTCAAATTTTGATATTGTGGTATGTACATGTCAAATATTATATATTTAGCTAACCACATATATAGAGCGGGGGAGGGGAGTTGGGGTTGGGGTTGACACCCTTTTTTAAACAATTTATGAAGCACCAACCCATTATTTTAATAAAGTTCAGACAATTTCTAACAGTAACTTTCGCACAATATATTTCTGATATTCGATATCGATCTATTGATGTAACACTTGCATTACGTCAGTTGATGGCTCCCTCGTACCTATATAATATTTCACGTGGCTCAAGCATCAACCATGATTGCTTTGTTACGTAGCGCCTCATGATTGATTTGAAACTGACAAATATTTACTGCAAAAATAGCCTTATAATTAGTCATAATTCCCGTTCTAAGTTGGAATAAAACAGAATAATTCCCAAGCACTTGAAAATATGATCAAATACGATAGGCATCAAACAAAGAAGAGAAAAAAAGGGAGTTGTTATGGATAGCTCTTTCACGTTCATGAGGACAAGTGTAGCATTATGATATCTAACATTCTATCTATCTATATGTATGGCGACTCGCATGGCTCTTGTGCCTTCCACGTTGCCTCAATCTCCAACAAGAAAGATAAGTTTGATCTCCCAACAAGATATAAAGAGAGTTGATGATTTGGCACCATGCAATGCATTTGCACCAGGACTCAGCTAACCCTATCTCGCTCACATTTGGGTTTTCCAAGTGAGAGACAGTTAACTAATGGTAATGAGCATCATTAAGTAGTTTCGTTATGTGCAGTGCTAAGCAAGGATTAATTAAAGAACCTCTCTTAATGATTGGTGATATTTCTTGTAAGGGGCAACAAGAATTAATAGGAGAAGATGAATGATAATTAATATTGCTCGCAATGACTAAGCCACTAGAGTAGTTCAATTTGAACTATCATTAACAATTAGCTTGTGCTGAGTAATTTGAACGTAATTAGGAAAAAGACTGATGCCAGCAATTGACTTAAAGATAAAATTTGGTATGATTAGCTAATAATTTGCTAGCTTTGGTGTCCTAATCGTACTCAATTGACGTCCGAATTGAATTGGCCAGCCTGCAGCTAGCTGGAGGCTACTCGATAAAGGGATAGAACTTGATCAATAGTTGTCATATATAAGCTAAGAGTTGAGTTGGATGCTATGTACACTAGCAACTATATATGCCATTTTAGGATTATTTTCCATTGTTTCCGAGCTAGTGTTTGAGCCAAATAGGTACCATAGGGGGGATTGATCGATCAATAATGTTGGATTCGAGTTCATATTAAAAGGATCCATATACGATGGTGGTCGGTTTAGTTCATGAATAGTCATATGGGAAAATTTTCTTGCAAAGTAGTACTCAGGTATCGGAGGAGCCTAGTGGAGACAAACAATATAATTAAGTTTGTTATTTAATTATATTTATGTAACTTTATTTTAGTTGACTCTGTTTGTATATATTATATGGGCCGCTACTAAATAGTGGCTATGGCTATCTACCATTCTGTTAGTTTTTTATTAATGGAATGTGGATGATATTAACCTGCCATCGAACTACTTAGATGGGAAAATTTTGTTTCCCCCAACATTGGACTTTGGATTTTGCGAACAACCCCCAAAGAAAACGTTGGATCTTTAAAAAAATTTTGCCAACCGGTTGTTCTAGCATATGGAGCAATAAATAGAGGGAGCGTAATGTATAACTAAGTGGCAAGGGATGGTGTGGAGCTGTTGGAGTCCTTCGGTTCAAGCCTCGGTCAATAATTAAGTTCGCTTAACATAGCTAAAATAAAAAATCTGTTTTTCCCCACTAGATAAAACAAAGTTCAATAAGGGGTAAAACTAAATTTTCCCAGTTTGAAAATAGCAAACACAGGCGGCCAAACATAATGCTTGAGACCATACGATACCGACAGCTAAACGATTAATCTAGCTTATCATTGTACCTTTTTCCTATAATAATCAAACTCTCGACGATTTAATCGCTATTAAGCACAAGAGGACGATGAATTAATGGCATAGATAAGATTAATTAAGGACTGGACCAAGCTCGGTTAACTAGCCTTTGAGCTAACCAATTTGACCACTCCAAAGAGGAAGGGTGGCGATAGACATCTTGTTAGTAGAAAGATCGTCCAAATTAAAGTGATCTATAGCATGACATGGCATTATCTAGAGAAGATACTATATTTATATTAGAATTTGGGGGGGGGGGGAGATACTTACGGATATGTACCTAATAATTTACAGGTATTGAAAGAGCAATTAGAGGAGAAGGTACCTCCTGAAAACTAAAAGTATGGATTAATGCATTAGTTATAGGCTTGGGCTGCGGGCGCATGAGAATAGAAGATGCAATCTCTCTCTCTCTCTACCTCTCTTTTCTTTAGAGTAGCTTTAATTTATATTCTTTTTAACATTCTAAGGGATGTGATAGTGGAAATATAGTAAACAACAAGTCCAGTTTTTTGAGCAAAAAGGAGAGAGAGGGAGGTAGATTAAGAAAATTAGTGAAAATGAGTGTAAATACATGTCTCAAAGTTATGATATAATTTTAGCTGATATAGGTTGCTTTCGGCTTAGAAGTATCGCATATGTAGACTTTAATGGTTTGAAAAATTATATATATATATATATATATATATATATATATATATATATATATATATATATATATATGTGTGTGTGTGTGTGTGTATGTGTGTGTGTGTGTGTGTGTTACTGTAAGTGAGTCGTCAGCTCAGAAAAAGTTATATGAGCTAGCGATAAAATTATAATGATTTAATGATTTTTTTTTACAATTACTATCTCTATCTCCTTATATAAGGATTACTGCAGGTGAATCGCTAACTCGGGAAAAGTTATATGAGCTAGCGGCAAAATTATAATGATTCAATGATTTTCTTCAATTTTTTTTTTACAAATACTATCTTTACCTCCTTAACTTCTTTCGAATTAAATTTCATAAATTTTGGAGTTTATTTACCATTTCATTAAGTGTATACAAAATATTGTATTCATTGAAAACTGTTAATTTTGTGTTAACTTGATGGAGAAGCAAATCAAAATAAAATCCAAGAAATTGAGTATGAGTGAATCCTAGGGGGTTGAGATCATAATCCAAAAAATTTTTTTTTAAAAAATATTATTGGAGGTAGTAAAAATGAACTGCAGCTCATTTCCATTTTTCTCATATATATATGAGTGTGTATGAGAATACACACATATATGTCTGCGTGCACCCGTACTTGTGCGATTGTGTATGTGTGCACGTGCACTTGCACGCACGTGTATGCGTGCATGCATGTGTGCGCCCATGTGTAGTTTTAAAAATGATGTATGGGGTGATAAAGTACAAAGTTCTATTTGAATAATAATATACATTTTAGGAAATATCTATTATCATTGGGAAAATGCTAGTATTATGAAGTTTGATCTACATTAGCGGTACTTGGATCTAAAACAAAATAACACATGTGATATTTTGGTTTTATTTTTCAACGAAAGCTAGTGGTTTAAACAATTTCACTTCAAAGATTTGGTGAAAGATGCATTCTTCGCTTGAGAAATCGGACAAAAGGGAGTTGGGGACATAGAGTGGGCTCTTCTATAGTTTTAAGAAAAGGGCGAGTAAAGCAATAGAGAAGGAGAAAAGGCACGGGAAGAAAACTTATCTGAGAATTATTATAGATCGTGCATGCGGTGTGCAACTCCTCGACATACATATCGATGAAATGGGTACAAGTGTTAAGTCTTGTGTTAAACAAGTTGTTTACAACCACCATTATCCCTTAGCCAACTGTTGAACCCTAATACTTATCTGAAAGGCTTGAGGATAAGGGAAGGGCTCTGGCTTAGACCGGGGAAAGAGGATGACCCTTGCACTTTCACCTGTTCCACTACTTTATCATACTGGGTGGACTTGGATATCAATTTGGGAAACCTAAGCAATGGACCCAAAGCCTCTTCCACTCATCAACATATATATCCCCTCCGATATTGTTGGTGTCTAGCATTTCACATGTCATTAAGCTTAAGTGGTCTTGACAAGTGCAATATATATCCTCTACACTAAAAAGAGAAAAGAGCATGATATGATTTCTGTACGTTGTTTGAGAGATAAGGTCAAGTGGTTAGATTTCTGCATCTTGCCATAAGCATTACGTTTTGTTATGTGATCACAGGATAGGGTTTGCCTTTATGTTCCAATATTTCTTGATAAAGGAAAGTCACCATCAACCATTCATAGTGTTGCTCAAACTTGGCATGACCACAAACCCCTTAGGGCATATAACAAGCTAGATTTATGAAGTATGTTACACACTTTTTGTCGTATAAGACACTTTCTTATCGAGTTGGATTCGTTAGTAGACTACGGAGTGTTGATTGGAGCTAATTAGCTGGATGAAGAGTGCAAGATATAGTCATTATGGAAAACCCTCGAGGCTTAATGGTTTTTTTCGTACAATTATCGACCTTTCAGATAGTAAATTTAGCTTATACTACGTAATGAAGCATTGCCCATTTTTGTTTCGAGGAACTTGATTGGAAGAAACAAATTCGTATCTTCAGGAAATATTACAGGAATGGTATATATTCCTAATCGCTTTGAATTCCCAATCCAGAATGGACATTGGATGGCACTGGCTCAGGAAACCATTCAAAGGCAGGGGGAGTGATAGTTGCTGTTGCGCTTTTATACCACTTGTTGTAGAAGTGTTAAGTAATTCAAACAGAAGACTAGGATTTACTGAGATTAAATAGAGAAATCGATAGAAGCATAAACTTTACGAGAGAAATCAAATGAGAAGATTAAATTTGAAAACACTGAGGATTATGTTAGCCTTGGTGCTTGTTTTGTTTCTGTATTTGTATTTGGAGTATGCTTGCTCTCTGTCTTTTGTTTTTTATGTACTAGTGGTTAGTTCTGTTATTTCATATAGGAGGCTTTATCACACCATAATTACTTCAAAAAATTTACAAGAATGGTACTTCTACTCTGTACTTTGGCGCAATGCACAGTAAGTAACTCAGTGGCGTAATTCAATAAGTAGATGATTTTTTCTTCGTATCAGTATAAGCTGAAACAACAAGCCATGATCAGTATGCACTTGGTTGGGTGGACCATTTGTTCAGTATTGATTTGACGATTTGGCCTGAAATTGCAGGAACTATCAATATGATTATGGCTGTATCTATTCCTTTGTAGAGATTAAACCAGGTCACTATTTACTCATGTTATAGAAACAAAATTGTGGAAGCTGAGTAACTACCTGTTTAATATTTAAATCAATCTTAAATTTTATATGTTAAATAATGCTTGAAACCAATCCAGCTACAAATTATTGGTGTTTCTGATTTCGGAATGATACACCAATTTCTTTTGGAAACAGTTATGTGCAAATTACTGAAGGATCCAGAAACTTTACAACTTTTGCTCAAAGTATATCATTTGATGTGACACTAAGAATATTGTTATTAATTAATCATGAATTATATTTGGATAGAAGATTTATATATATTCACAAAGGATTCCTCTGAATGTCGATTAATTACAAAGAATTCGAGTTTATTTAGGAGTTTTATTAAGAGTAGAATTTACTATTACTAAAAAAACTATAATATTTACTATATATATTATATTAGGTAATTTAAGTACTATAGTATATAATTCCTAAATATATGTGACTTGTTATGGAAGAAATTATGATTTGAAAAACCCTCGCGAGTCCTATATATGATTCTGCTCCTATTTGTATATGGTTTATTGACCAACTGATCATTACATATGTTTTCTTGCTATTGGGCCATAATTTGTAGCCATAAAAAGACAATCGAGATACGTTTATTGTCAAACTAATATGTTAAGTTTTTTTTGTTAAGAAATATATCTATAATTATAGGATAAGAATCTATGTTATGAATATTTCTCGCCAAACTAATATGTAAGAATTTTTTTTTTAGCAAAATACGGTAGGTGGAAGCTCTTCACGTTCCATTAACAAGCAGATAATAGAACTACAATAAACGTTTAAATAAAGCAAAATACATAAAAAGAAGACATCAAACTAGCTAGAAAAGAGTAGACAAGCAGTATAAATAAGTTTTCAAATGACAACTAGGAGATCTAAAAATTACACCAAAAGCACCACAAAGTCACCAAAAAGTCCACCGAAAGCATCAAAATGCCACCATATAGTCCCCAAAAGCTGTTTATCATGTCTGGGCCGGAGATTGAGGAGTGTCACTGTCATCTTCACCCGATGTCCCAGCTGAGAACTGAACCCGCTCCTCATCCGAAGGTATGTCTGTCCAAAAAATGATATCATGAATAATCGCACGTATACATGTGTGTAGTGGGCGTGCAGTAGAATTAAAGATTCTATTATTTCTTTCACTCCACACATTCCAACATAATGCTGCTATTAGGGTTCTAGCCAAATGTGAGGTCTTGCCTCTAACACATAATTTGTCCTCAAAACTAGTGCATACCCCTGTGTTGATACTAATCCCAAACTTGCTGGCACAGTTCAACCACAGTTTACTGGTAAAAAGACAATTCAATAAAAGGTGATCGGTGAACTCTCCATCCTTATTACAGATAATACAAAAGTTTGGTCCAATCCAACCTCTTTTTTGTAAGGCTGGCCAGGTGAGCAAAGATTTTTTAACTGCCAACCAGAGAAACACCCTAATTTTGGATGGGTAAACAGTCTTCCAAATCCACGTGGAGTCAGTCAGGACGATATCACTATCCATGAAATGATTGTATGTACATTTGACTGAAAAGATCCCATCTTTGCTCCATCTTCAGTGAGGTTGATCTTCATCCATTAGACTAGGCGTGAAGCTACTACGGAGGGACCGCAGCTCTTGACATTGGAGTTTTTCAGTGACAGAAAATGGGTGCCGAAGATTCAGGCACCACCTGGCTCGGCCCCACAACCTACAGACCCTGGCCTCCTTTTCCCGAGAAAGTAGGTAAGTCCTCGGGAATAACAATTTTAAAGGAATCTGAGAGCACCACCTGTCGTGTCAAAATACTATATTGTGCCTATTACCCAATTTAAACTCCAGACTTGGCCAGGCAATAATTTGAGATATTATAACACCCTTCTAAAATCTAGATGTATTGCACAGCTTTTGAGAATTTGTGAGCCAGGTAGCCTCTCTAGGACAATATTTTGTTGTCACCAATTTTTGAAAAGAGCCGTATGGACGAGAGATTAAGTGCCACCACCACTTTGCCATTAATGATAAATTAAAATTTTTTAAATCCAATACACTAAGTCCTCTAGCCTTTTTAGGTCTACAGATTTGTTCTCATAAAATCCAATGATATTTCTTAGTATGAGAGGCACCATTCTACAAAAATTCTTCCTTATACTGTCTATTCTATTTCTCACCCATCCCGGCAGTAGGAAGAAGGACATATAATACAAGGGTAATGTGGATAATACCGAATTAAGTAACACTACCCTCCCACCCAAGGAGAGCAAATTACTTCTCCATCCTTCCAATCTCTTTTCAAAAGCATCAAGTAAAGGGCTCCAATCTTACTTAGAAAACTTTCCTGGCTTAATGGAAATGCCTAAGTATTTAATCGGGAACTCCTCCTCTACACAACTAAGAATATCTAATATAAAAGTGTGAGAGAGATTTTTAGTTCCCAAGTTAATGAGAGTACTCTTGGAGAAGTTAATTCGAAGACCTAACCAGGCTTGAAAATAGTATAGCAACCACTTGATATATATAGCCTCCCTAATGCTACCCTCTCCAAATATAAGTGTATCATCTGCATATTGAAGATTATTGATAGGGATAGAGGGGGCCCCAGTAAGGCCGTGTATCAAACCTGCTCTTGCTATCTTTCTACACATTACATTTAAACCATCCGCCACTAGAACAAAGAGTAGAGGCGACAGAGGGTCGCCTTGACGAAAACCACGTCTCAGTAATATCTCTTTGCCTACTTCTCCATTAATTATAATCTGTGTTTTGGAGGAGTAAAGCCACTTTTCAATCCAGGATATCCATCTCACCCCAAATCCACGCTGTCGTAGAATCTCAAGTAGACAATCACAATCTATCATATCCTAGGCTTTTTCAAAATCCAATTTGAGTAGGAAACCCCCCAACTTGAGTTTTCTGCAATAGTGGATTACCTCATATGCGGTCGCGACTCCTTCCAAAATATTTCTACCTGCTAGAAATCCGGTCTGATAATCTCCTATCATCACTTGGAGTTTTTCTGCAATACGGTTAGCTAACAGCTTGGAGATGATTTTGATAGTACTATTTAACAAAGCAATTAGTCTATAATCCCCAATGCGGTCTGCCTATTCCTTCTTGCGGATCAATGTGATCCACGAATAATTAATCCTATCAAGTCTTGCCTCGCTTGTATAGACCTCATCAAGCATCCGCTTTAAATCTTCTTTAACTCCTGCCAGAAAATCCTATAGAAAAATAGAGGGAATCCATTCGGACCGGAAGCCTTGTCGGGGCCCAAATCTTAAACTGCCTTCTTAATTTTCTCTTCTTGAAATTTTTCCTCTAACTCCACTAAGTTTGGGGTGACGTCCTAAGCACCCTCTTTCATTTGAAGTCTGAATGGGTGTTTGCTTCCAAACAGTTGCTTAAAGTGTTGATAGGCGTGTTCTTGGATCTGCGGGCCCTGTATTTCGCCTCTATCCGTCCTAAAATAGTATATTTTATTGCTTTTAAATCTCATAGAAACATATTTGTGGAAAAAACAGTATTGGTGTCTCCCTCTTTCAGCCATTTACAACGGATCCGCCGTTTCCACATTATTTCCTCCCTTCTGTACAAATATGTAAGAAAATTTTGTGTTCCATTTAATCAGCTTCCATAATTTTCTTTCTTGCTTCTATTTTAGCTTGTCAAAAGAGACTTGTGTTAAAGTTGGCTTTGTAATTCAACAAAGAGACCGAGGCTCTCAATCTGATTATTGGTTCAATCACGATTCAAGAGACTCTCATTTAGTGGGTGCATCGTTTTATATCTTGAGTTCATCACTCTAGCAGATATTTTTTTTTGCATTCAGATCATTGTGTTTTTTTCAATTAGTTTCAAACTCTCGATATAACACCCTACTTTCCGTAGTTGGTGTCGAATGATAACTTGACAAATCTCAGCAAATATTACAGTCAGTTACAGTAGAAATATGGGCAACAACAACAACAACAACAACAACTAAGCCTTTTATCCCAAGTATTTGGGGTAGGCTACATGAACCAAAAAAAGAATCACGCCTAATCGATCACTTTGATATTTCTTCTCCATTCATTTCTATCAAGTAATATCTTCTTATTTAAACCTCTAGACTCCATATCTTTGTGTATCACCTCCATCCATATTTTCTTCGGTCTTTCCTTCGTTCTTTTAACTTGTCCTATATTGATAAACTCCCCTCTTTGAACTGGTGCATTTGTAAGCCTCATTGCATATGACCAAACCATCGTAAGCGATTTCCTCGCATCTTCTCATCAATGAGAGTTACACCTAGTTTAACACGAATATCTTCATTTCTCACTTTATCTCTCTTAGTGTTGCCGCACATCCAACGGAGCATGCGCATCTCTATTACACTTATCTTCTGTGAATGACGTTTCTTTATAGCTCAATATTCCGTGTCATATAACAAAGCTGGCCTAATAGCAGTCCTATAAAATTTTCCTTTCAATCTTAATGGAATGTTACAGTCGCATAAAACTCCCGTTACCCTCCTCCATTTCAACCAGCCAGTTTGTATCCTATGGTTAATATCATTATCGATCTCTCTATCATTCTGAATAATAGAACCCAAATATCTAAAATGACTACTCTTTTGTATCTCTTGCCTCTCCAGTTTTACAATATTATAGTTTATGGTCCGTCATTTACTAAATTTACACTCTATATATATACTCTGTTTTAGACCTACTTAATTTAAAATCTCTATATTCTAATGTATGCCTTCATAACTCTAACTTGGCATTTACCCCTACTTTTGTCTAATCAACTAAGACAATATCATTTGTAAATAGTATACACCAAGATATCTCATCCTAAATGGTTTTAGTAAACTCATCCATCACTATAGCAAATAAGAATGAGCTCAATGCAGATCCTTGATGCAATCTAATTGTGATAAAAAAATTACTTGTTAAACCACCACATGTTCTGACATTGGCCATATTCCATTATAATATCCTTAATTTTATCGATATACTTGATGAGAACTCTTTTCTTCATCCGTGTCCACCAAAGTATCTCTCGTGGAAGCTTATCATAGACTTTCTCTAAGTCAATAAATACCATATGCAAATCTTTATTTCTCTCTTGGAATCACTCTATAAGTTGACAAAGTAAATGAATAGTTTCTGTTGTCGATCGTTCCAGCATAAATCTAAAAGCGAAAATATGGGCAATAAATAATAATAAACAATAACTTTTTTGTTAAAATAATATTATTTTTCCTCCTTACATAAAATATATTGTCATGTTTTGTCTCTGGCAGGTCCATCTCTATATATCACTTTGCATCTGACCATACATAACCAAGATCGTCAGTAAAACGATCCAAAAATAAATAACAAAACATATAAAACAATAATATCTCAGTAATATAAAAAAATTATGTACAATTAAAATAATAGAAAATCTCATATATTAATATTTAGATGGCTTGTCATTAGCCTTTCAGTTAACGTCTTTTAATTATGGTATTTAAAAATTTATGAAGATATGAACTTTTGGCTAGTCTGAGTGCATCTCTGTATATCCTCGAAAAACAGAATAGTAATTTAATCAGAGCCTATCCCGATCCTCCCATATGAAAAATAGTGACGGTTTTGATCGGAGCCTATCTCGATCCTCCCAAAAATGAGAAACAGTGGCGGATTCTCCCAAAAATGAGAAACAATGGCGCAGTTATATTTAACTATCAAATCATATGGATCATCAATTTTTTCCATAAACCCAGTGTATGCCAATTTTAGTTCCATATATCTAGTTTAGTAAATTCAGTTTATTATATGGAGCGGTAATCATTATTAATGTTCAATATTCAGTAACAGTAATATTGAGAAACAATAAAAAAGAACATTGGTTAATAATTTATCACCAATTTCATATTATAGCAATTTGCATTCAGTCACTGTCTTATAATGTCTCATTTCAATTTTTATTTAGTTTCAAGTACATATTTCAGTATTTAATTAAATAAAATAGAAAACATAGAAAATAAAGTAAAATATTAGCATGTTTATGAGTTAGTTGGACTCACTTTAAAATAAAATATAATCAGTAGCATGTTATAGTGAGTTATAAAACTCACCATAGCCTTGATTTAAGATGAAATATTTGGCCTGAGCGACGAAATCTCCAAGATTATCAAAAACTCTACTTGGTTAAACCCTCTTATCTTTCTTTCTCTATTTTTCTTCTTTCTCTCATGTTTTGCTCTCTTACTTTTTTTTTTGTTTAGGAAAAGAGGGCTTATTGGGTTTTTTTTTTTAATAGGAGATTAAGAGTCTTATTTCTGCTCATAGTGAAAAGTCCAATATGAATTCTAATAGGATTCACCATCCTAATTAAAGATGGAATCCAAAAAGTTATGCAACCCAAATTTAAATAGGAATCCTAAAAGATATAGAAACCAAATTTAGATTCTAAAAGATATGAAAACTAAATTTAAATAGGAATCTAAAAAGATATAGAAACCAAATTTGAATCCGAATCCTAATAGGTATAGGTACCAAATTTAATTGTATCTAATTAATTGAATAAGATTTGAATCCTACATTAATTAGGCTACTATATTCTATACTCCAATTAGGATTTGGATTGGTTTCTATTTAGATTAAATATCTAGTCAAATTAGAATCCAATTGGTTAAAGAAAACCAAATAAATTCTTATCTTAATTGTTAAATAAGAATAAATCTAAATTAATTAATCATATTAGTTTTCTCAATCGTAATTACTTGATTGACAACTTGATTTGGGTGTGGAGTGGGTGTTATACAATCAAAATATATTTTGAAAACAAAATATTATTTTTAATATATTATAATATTTGAAAATATAAAGTGGGTGTTACATTCTACCCCTTAAGCAAAAATTTCGTTCTCGAAATTTCTTAAGACTTATCGGATGGAAAAGTGGATTATACCTTACTCAAGAGGCATATGAATCACTCCCATATACCTTTCTCTTGGAACTACTATTGGATTAAATTTAAACATTTGACTAGAAAGGATATCCCTACTCCATGTACTTGTATTCAATTTAACGTTTAAGTCCTTATAGGGTAAAGTAACATTATTTAGTAAATCATATTTATATATATAGTTGTATTTAATCCAAAATGGTCCAACAAAATTAAACCAATTTCGAATTCGTTGACTGTGATGATATCCAAGTCTATTCAAATCACTTAAATGGACTTAAGAAGCTTGGGCTCTAATACCAGTTGTAACGCTTCACTTTCCATAGTGTAGGAAAGTAGAACGTTCGGTGTCGATAATGTTCGCAGCAGAAATTTGCTTTCCTTCCATTGAATACAACTTAGACTACAATGAAAGTGAACAAGAAAAGAATAAACGAGAGGATTTATAATTATCGCTCTATTTTACAATAAAACGTGGGATCTCGTAGCGATGGTATCTAACTAGTAGTTCTTTTTGACGATCTGACGAGATGATTTCCTCTCTTGAAGATGACGGCGGCCGACTTGGATCTTGATCTTCTCTGATCTTCACGAATTCAAGGCTCTCACGTGTAACTCGAATTCTCCAAGATGCGGAAAAAGATCCCTAGGGCTTCCTCAAATGGGTATTTATAGGCTTAGGTCAATATGAGAGTTTCTAGTTAAATAGAATTTATATTCATCAGGTATTCCAATCAAATATCTTAGTTTTGATTTAAATCTCTTGATTTAGAGTTCTGATCGGACTCAATTTGGGTATTTGGATAAGCCTAAATCTTAATCTTAATCAATTTAAGATTCTGGTTATCTGCTCACGCGGAGCTAAGAGACCAGAACGAGGAGCTATTGATTAGCTTCGCGTTTTACTCAAATGCGAGGCTAAATAACCAAACGCGGAGCTACTGAGATAACTCCGCATTCTGCTGTGGAAAATTCCTTTTTTATTTAGAAATTTTCACCACCAATAGAACTCCCTCCAAAATTTTCAAAATGGCTTAGGACTTAGCAAATTTTGAAATACTTTGGATTTTCGAACTGAAAATGCGGAGTTAAAATACCAAGTTATCTTCGCAATTTGTATACTTGCGCGGAGCTAATAGCTTCTCGTTTCAATAGGTAACTGCTCAGTGATTGCTCCGATTCTCGCGCCGAATACCAAGGGGCGGATTTTTTCATTTAAATAGAGTCTCTTCTTCTTCTCTTCTTCACTCTTTTGAGAATTCAAGAACTCCAGTGCTCAGGCGATCTAAACACTTGCACCCGACTAGATTTTCCCCCATTTTCATCGATTTTCTCCAAGATCTCGAACTCCGGTGCTAGTAGCGGCGGCAGCGACCGAGGCAGCGGGCACAGCGGTGACCCAGTTCATGCCGCGCCCATTGGAGGTAAAATCTCAACTTTTGGACCCTTTAGAAGAATTTTGGGGTGATTTGGCTTGGTTTTGACTGGCCAATCACTCCTTTTACCGGCGATATCGCCGTTTTTCAGCCGTACGGCTTGGAGAAGAAGAAAGGTCTCTGATCTTCTTACACGCAAAGCTATCGCGTTATCCTCGCATTTGGAAACGCGGGGCTATTTTGGGTAGCCGTCGCGTCTCAACGCGAGGCTATGAACTTTAGCTTTGCATTTGTAAACGCAAGGCTATTAGCTCCGCGTTTTACATATCACCGCGAAGTTGCCTTTTAGCTTCGCATTTTGTAAACGCGAGACTATCTCTTTAGCTTCGTGCGGAGTTATTTTTAGCTCCGCATTTCTATACTTAGAAGATTTTCTGAGTTTTGTAAAAAAATTTCTAACTCTTGATTCTTCTTTTGTAGTGGGGTATTCAGTGGATGCTTTCCTTCATAGGTACTACTTCGGATACGCTGGGGGTGCGGATCTGACGGCCCAATTTCGATTCACTACTGATCTCCCGGCCTACAAGCTTGGTCTGAGGGAATGCATGGAGAAGTTGATCAGGTACCACCCTACTACTGCAAGGGAGATCGTTACTGATGCAGTTTTCGAGGCCACCAACCGTGAAGTGTTGGAGAAGCTCGCATTTCTCTTCGGAGATGTAATGGGGCACTCAGACCAGATCCTCTTTGAAGAGGAGTGTATGTGGCTCCATCAATCTGGTGACCTGCTGATATTTCTTCCCAGCATGGAGCGTAGCTATCCCCTGGTCTATCTTCAAAGGCTAGCCATGCACCGATCTTTCATCAGCGAAAATAACTCTAAGGAAATCAGAAGCATATGCAGAATAATGCTTTACAACATAGTTGCAGGTTTCAAGCTCTGGATCCACAAAGTAAACTTTTGAAGGAGTTACAAGAACCCTGCGGCAGCTCATTAAGTTTTCTTGAGAACCATTTCTGTTAGAAGACAATCTCTGTTGCTTCCCAAAGTGATAGAGATGATCATAAATGAAATATAAGGGCTTGTTGCATGTCAAATTCAACTTGTGCATCTTCATTAGGATTCTTGTAGCAGTATCTTCAGATAATCCACTAAGAACTTTAAACAGATCTTAGTTGATATTTGCAAAGGAGATCTTTTGCATGTAATCTAGGGAATTAAAAAAAAGCATTTAGTATGGCACAGTACAATCAACAGGACAGTTCAAAATAGGAACGAGTTCTGATGACGAACACAACTGTTCTCCTTACTTGAGGATTAGATTACCCTCCCAATGTTGTCCAGTTATCTGGACAGTAATGAAAAGATCGAAGGACATGACCGAGCAGCTCCTTATTGAGCCTGCTTAGAAGCTTTAGAAGAGTAGGTGAACAAGCTAAACACAGCTCACCAAGCGGATGTGGAAGCGATCACTGAGATCGAGTTGGCACGGCTATGGGCAGAGCTAACAGCTCGTCAAGAGGAGCTGAGGCGACAGGAAGAAGGATGGTCACAGGAGTTAGCGGAGCTACAAGCTAGCTAAGAGTCAGTTCTCAGGGGTCTAGAGATGGTGGACTTCGAGATCGAGGGGAGCCAGGCGGCCATTCTAAGAACCAAAGAGACTATTGCTAAGGCTCAGGCTATTCTAGAAGCCAGCGAGTCTCGGTTAGGGGAGTCCATCAGGAGACAGGAAGAGCTGGTCCATCAATAAGGACAACTCGAGAAGGAGGGCATAATAAGAAGTCGTGCTATTGAAGAGTTTCGTCTGCAGTTGACCCAGCAACTCACAATAAATGACGATGATTTGCGCCGGCAAGCTCAACACTTCATGGAGGAGACTCATCGTCGAGTTATTGATGAGTCGACGAATAAGTTGAAGCTTCTGAGAGAGCCATAACTCCCTCTATGTATTTATTCTTTATTCTTTGTAACTTTATTCTTTTGATTTATGAATAAAGATCATCCTTTTGTTTTTCTCCTTTTTTTTATCTGTTGGCTACAAATTTTCCATGCACAACAAATAACTTGTCATAAAATTTCTTTAAACAATCCAAGGCTCATCTGCTTTACTTAGATTGTTAAAACCGACCAGGTCTGAGACCAACCAGGTCACCATTATTGACCACAATAAAGCTCTTTAATAGAACAAACTGATGTTTGGTAAAAGCGTTTAACTACCTACACCAGCATGATCAGATCAGAATCATTGATCTTGACAGAGACGCCTAATTGCACATGCATTAGTTTAATAAGGAGGTTCAAGTACTCATATGTGAAACTTGAACAAGTGGATGGTTATACTTCTCGGGATATGAACCAGATGTTGTTTGCCCGAAAATTGAATCTTTGATTCCATTGCAAAATTGATTGATTACAAGGAAATTGAGATTACAAAAATTCTGAGGAACAAGAACGGGAATATTAATTTATCCCCTTTTTTATGTGTAGGTTCGGGTGGCGGTGGAGTCTTGCTGCTGCCTCCGTTGACCGTCCGACCAGGAGAAGATGACTCTGCTCTTTTCTTTGATCTCACGAGCTCGCCCGTAATCGTCCCAAAGTCTTCCAATCCAAAAGTCCTCTCTCCGGTTAAATTCTTGTATTTTATAGACCGAAGAAGCTCCAAATCTGGCTCAATTCTCTCCTGAAAACTCGAATCACGGATTATCAGTCCAAAAATAGGAAACAAATAATCGGAAAAGAATGGCACCCGCGGGATCGCCCCCGCGGGTTGCCACCCGCGGGAATCCTCCCCCGGGTTGCAACCCGTGGGATCCCCCCCGCGAGTTGCCACTCGTGGGAATCCTCCCGCGGGTGGCAACCCACGGGGGCTCCTGCGGGTTGCAACCCGCGGGATCACCCGCGGGTTGCCACTCGCGGGAATCCTCCCGCGGGTGGCAACCCACGGGGGCTCCCGCGGGTTGCAACCCGCGGGAGCACCCGCGGGTGTGCCCACTTAGCAAAAAAAGTTTTTTTTTTTTTTTGTATCTACATAACCCCCTCCAAAGTTTTCGAAATTCTGTATTGAACCGTACTGAATTTTGAAATACTTTGAATTCTTTAATTTTGGTTATAGACTTTTTTAAAAGATTTGGTCGATAGAGATAACTGTTAATATATTCATTTATTCAATAACAAGCAGAGGTATGATTTTAACGTACTCATTAGAGGACAAGCAGAGGTATAATGTTAACGTGCTTATTTTAGGTCAAGCAGAGGTATAATATTAACGTGCTTATTTTAATCATAACCGTTCAGTGATATCTAGTATGACGAATCAGGAAAAGACAGAGGTGACATTAAATGTGTTTTGGAGCTTAACCTATTCAGAGGATCTGGTCGTGATAGGGACAAGCTGACTAAAAAGAGGTGACGGTTAACGTATTTAGCTTTGGAATCGGACTATCAGAGGTAACTATTAACTTGATAGGGAGATGATTTTCGTCAGAGGTGATTTTCAACTTAACGATATCAAAAGCACGTTCATCAGAGATTGTAATGTTGGACTTGATGAAGTATGAATTTTCTTTTCTGTCAGAGGTGAAATCTTAACGTGACAGGGGATCGATTTAATTAGGATTTTATCTCTTTTGATTTTGAATTATGATGTCAGAGGTATGATTTTAACTTGACAAATATTTTGGAGTGTCGCTTGCTCTGTTGGAGCAAAATGACAAGAAAAGTTTTGCTGTCAGAGGTGAAATCTTAACGTGACAGGAGATTTATCTGATTAGGATTTTTAGCAAACCCCCAGCTATCAACGGGTTTGATTTGCCTTTACCAACTACCGTTTGAGTTGGGCTAGCCATACTATTCCCCTCAGCATGGTGAGTTGTCAAGTATTTCGTTTGGGCTTAAATGCCAAACTTTTCCTCTTCCCTTTGCCTTAGCAGCTTAGGGCAGTGATGTATTCTTATATTTGGATAAGAATACTGTTGTGACAGATTTGTCGTGGGATTTTTAGCAAACCCCTAGCTATCAACGGGTTTGATTTGCCTTTACCAACTACCGTTTGAGTTGGGCTAGCCATGCTATTATCCTCAGCATAGTGAGTTGTCGAGGGTTTCGTTTGGGTTTAAATACCAAACTTTTCCTCTTCCCTTTGCCTTAGCGGCGTTGGGCAATTCATACTTTTACCCCCAGTATGGTGGGGTTGACGAGAAATTTATTCTCTTCCCGTAGCCTTAACGGCATTGGGTAATTCATACTTTTTACCCCCGTATGATGGGTTGACGAGAAATTTATTCTCTCCCCGTAGCCTTGTCGGCGTTGGGTAATTCATACTTATTACCCCTAGTATGGTGGGGTTGGCGAGAAATTTATTCTCTTCCCGTAGCCTTGTCGGCGTTAGGCAGTTCATACTTATTACCCCTTGTATGGTGGGGTTGGCGAGAATTTTATTCTCTTCCCGTAGCCTTGTCGGCGTTGGGTGATTCATTTATTTTTTTATTTATTATTATTTTTTTTTAAATTTTTTTTAAATTTTTTTATTTTATTTTATTTTATTTTTATTTTTATTTTTATTTTTATTTTATTTTTTTTGTGCAGGTTATGGGGGTTTAAATTAACCGCCCTGAGCCCGTCTTTGGAATTGTTGTGAGCTCAAGTGGTACTTTTAGACCTCACACATTAAATGTGTCGGAGTTAGCTCTAACTCCTTTTTTGTTCAGTTTTGAGCTGAACTGCTCCAGCGTCAATCAACGCTTAAATTTTATCTTTTAAGATAAAACAGTTTTTAGTTGGGTGACCTACGATCCGATGGTATAAGCAGTAATTCGGATCATTGGTCTTTCCAACCTCTTCAGACCTCTTACTCTCCGGCAACTTGAGCATTTTGCGCTTGCTGAGCAGATTGAACATAGTAGCAGTATGTTCATCCTTGAACGAATACTGCTTTGAAGCCTGGGTGACTTTGCTGTGTTACTTGTAGTTGGCCATGGTTTTTGCTTCGGTGTACTTTCTACCGCCATTGCCGTTATGACTTTCCCTTTTGAACGGGAAAAAAGGAATGGAGATTCGTTTGTATCGTCTCCGGTTGCAGACTGTTGCATTTCGAGATGTTGAAGTATTTCTTCGGCCTGTTCACCCTGCTTAAGCAGATCCTTCCATGACTTGGATTCGACCGAACCCATCTTGTCTAGGATATCGGTCAACAAGTTATGTCTGCAGGTTTCCACAAGCGTATCCTGCGTCATGCCATGTGGGCATCGAACAGAAAGTTCTCGGAACCGCTCGACATAAGTTTTGATCGTTTCGCCTTCTTCTTGCTTCGCTGCTAGCAAAGATAATATGGAGACTTCTGTATCATCTTCAAAAAATCGGGCTAAGAACTCACGTTCTACATCGGCCCATGATTTAATTGTTCCCTGGGGTAGCTGCATGAACCAGGTAAATGCGGGCCCCCGTAAAGTGCTCGCAAATATCCTAGTCATAGTTGGATCATTCCCCATGAGATGTCATGTCTGTGAGAGGAAATAGAAGATGTGTTGCTGCGGTGAACTTTTACCGTCGAATGATTGAAGATTCCACGGTTTATATTTTGTAGGATAGGGTACGGTCTCCCATTCTATAGGATATGGACGGACTACCCCCACCTCTTGTAGCTTTTTGCGATGAAGAAGAGCTTGTAATTGGTTCTCCATCTTCTCTATTTTCTTTGCGTGAGGATTGAGGATAACTTTCACTTCCTCTTCCTCTCTTGAATGAGGAGGCACTTCTTCATCTTCGTCTTCGCTGTCTTCATTTATTTGGACAGGCCGTTTTCCTTTCTGCCGACTAGAAATGGACGACGAAGATTGGTTCCTCCTAGTTTGAGCCAGCAACTCAATTAAAAGTTGTTTCATTTCTTCTATGGTCTCCTCTTGCTGTTCGAGACGTTTTTCTTGTCTCTCAAGCCTTTCAGAGACTTCTTCTAGAAGTGCGCCCTCTGGCTCAATAGAAACTCCTTTTGACCCTGGAGTGACTTCCTTATCTGAAAGGTTGTTTTCGACCATCTTTTTGCCTTTATTAACCATATTTGATGAGGCAGCAGGTAAATCGGTTCCAGAGTATGCCTTTTTCACCGTCCGTATTCTTTTAGGTTCGGTGATCCGCTAAAAAATGGACTGTCTCGGATGGCACTCGCAGTTTGATAGAATAGTTGAGATTAACTGTTCGCATTGGCATTGAGGAGTATTCTGTGCAGAGTTTTTCTTCCAATTGAGGTACTCTCTCAAGTCTTGAGATACTTCTTTGTCTCTATTTGCAACCTGACGCCTCTTGCGTCGCAAATTTGGTTCATAATACTGGAGAGTTTGCAATATTTCAGGGCTGGGCTCTTTTCCCGAATCAGATTATTCTCCAACCCTTCTGCAGATTCTTCTGGAGTGTGTGCTGACCTGCGCAGTTGTACGGGCCTCGCACGCATCTGACTTGTTCTTCGGGATTTGGAGGATTCTATCATGAATATGTTCATCCGAAGAGAAATTTGAAGACCTATCCTCAGGTGAGTTCATGAGCACATCCTTATATTTGTTTGTAGAGGAACGGGATGATACACCTGAGAGAGTAGCCAAAAAGTTAGATGTGCGTTATGTGCTCACTGTGCGTGTGCCCGAATAGACACCAGAACCAACCCTTGATTTTTCCTGCGGAGTGCGACCCACGGGTTGTAACCTGCGGTGTGCAACCCGCGGTTGGAACTGCGGGTTTGCACCCGCGGTTGCAACCGCGGGGTTGCACCCGCGGGGTGCAACCCGCGGTTGGAACCGCGGGTTTGCACCCGCGATTGCAACCGCGGGGTTGCACCCGCGGGGTGCAACCGCGGGGTTGCACCCGCGGGGTGCAACCCGCAGTTGGAACCGCGGGTTTGCACCCGCGGTTGCAACCGCGGGGTTGCCCCCGTGCGGTGCAACCCGCAGTTCCGCCTGCGGATTTTTATTTTTGGAATTTTTTCTTCCCGATGTTTCCTGATCTGGATTTTCTGACCGCAATTTTCCAGAGGCACTGTTGAGGCGGGCCCGCTGGGCCTTACGCCTCAGGTTTCTCTTTTGAGAGCGGGTCAGGGACTGGTTTGACTTTTGACTTGACTTTGGAACGGGCGATAACGCCTCGTAAGTTTCAACGGGCGATAACGCCTCATAAATTTTCATAGGCGATGACGCCTTTTGATTTCCGGTGGGCGATGACGCCTCACCTTTTTTCATCGTTACCTGGCGATGACGCCTAGGCTCCGAATCAGAGGAGGAAAGAAATTCCTCATATTTTTGCTGGTCAACTTCTATGACCAGCGTCTCAACCATTGAGCCAATCGGCACCCGGTCGGACTGTGCCACCAGATTCTCTGTGGTAAACAGAGGGGCTCCCACTGTGGTCGCCAGTTCTTGTTTGTCCGAAAATTGAATCTTTGATCCATTGCAAAATTGATTGATTACAAGGAAATTGAGATTACAAAAATTCTGAGGAACAAGAACGGGAATATTAATTTATCTCCTTTTTTATGTGTGGGTTCGGGTGGCGGTGGAGTCTTGCTGCTGCCTCCGTTGATCGTCTGACCAGGAGAAGATGGCTCTGCTCTTTTCTTTGATCTCACGAGCTCGCCCGTAATCGTCCCAAAGTCTTCCAATCCAAAAGTCCTCTCTCTGGTTAAATTCTTGTATTTTATAGACCGAAGAAGCTCCAAATCCGGCTCCATTCTCTCCTGAAAAATCGGATCACGGATTATCAGTCCAAAAATAGGAAACAAATAATCGAAAAATAACGGAAAACAACCCGCGGGTGGCAACCCGCGGGATCGCCCCCGCAGGTTGCCACCCGCGGGAATCCTCCTGCGGGTTGCAACCTGCGGGATCCCCCCCGCGGGTTGCCACCCGCGGGAATCCTCCCGCGGGTGGTAACCCGCGGGAGCCCCTGCGGGTTGCATCCCGCGGGTGGGTGCTCCCGCGGGATGCAACCCGCGGGTGCTCCCGCGGGTGTGCCCAGTTAGCAAAAAAAGTTTTTTTTTTTTTAATTTTTATTTTTTTGTATCTACAGATGTGATAGTAAATAATATCCTTTTTTTATGCATAGTATTTCTTCAAAAATTATCCGTTGATCGGCATTATCATTCTATCACAATTCTGGTTCATTAAGCGATAAGCTCTACTAGAGTATACCGTTTCCACGATGAACAGTTCTTCCCACTTGGGTTTAAATTTACCCTTAGTCTTATGGGTTAGAATCATTGGCCTTTTGATATCCAGAACCAAGTCTCCTTACTTAAAGGTCCTTATTTAACGCTCTTATTGAACGTTTGCGAGACTCGGGCTTGATACAACTCAATTTGTTGTTGAGCCCGGAGACGTTTTTCATCCAATGCTTCTAGTTCTCGCAATCATTGTTGATGGCGTTCTTCTGTCGTCATCTTAGTGGATAGGACCACTCTTAATGATGGTATCTGGACTTCAAAAGGCAGGACGGCTTCACTTCCATAGACCAAGAAGAATGCGGTAGCTTTTGTTGGGGTGCGAACGGTGGTGCGATAAGCCCGCAAACACTCTCCTAGTTTTTCATCCCAGTCTCATTTGTTGGAGGAGACAAACTTTCGAAGGAGTTTAATAATTATCTTGTTGAAAGTTTCGGCCAATCCATTTGCTGCAGGGTTATATGACGTTGAAGCAACATCTTTGATTCTTAACTTATCACAGAATCTTGAGAACCCCTGGCTGATGAACTGCTGTCCATTATCATGAATGATTCTTCGGGGGACGCCAAAACAGTAAATGACATGATACTTAATGAACTTAATCACGTCCTCGTTTTTACCTCTTTCATGGGCACGGCTTCGGCCCATCTTACAAAATAATCGATTATTGCGAGGATAAACTGATGTCCACTGGATGATTGGGGAGTTATTGGCCCTACAATATCCATTCTCCATACTTCAAATGGCCATCTAGCAACGGTACTGTGCAAGTATTCTGGGGGTTAATGAATAAAATTAGCGTGTACCTGACATGCATGACATCGTTTAGCGTATGCCATTGCATCGGTAATCATCTTTGGCCAGTAGTATCCTAGCCCTCTTATATGATCTCCGAGTTTTGGACCGGGCTGATGAGCTCCACACACTCCATCATGCATTTTTCTCAGCACTCCATTGGCTTCTGCTTTCGATATGCAGCGTAGCAGGAGACTATCACTTGACTTTCTGTATAAAGTTTGAAGCGTATGATCATAGTAAAATCCTTGGGTCTTTCTCTTTATCGAGGTGGCTTCCTTTGGATCCTCTGGCAGCATCCCATATAAGGTATAATCTACAAATGAAAATCGCCAATTACGGGGTTCCAGAGTTAAGCCTGTCTGGCACACATCCCTGGTTTGGAAGACAGTATCCGGATGGAGAAGTTCTCTACTGCCAATAGTGATACTTTTAGCTGCACTCGGCGGGATTGCCAATGTTGCAGCTAGTGCGGCAAGGACATCTGCATAGACGTTCTCGTTCCGAGATATGTGATAGATATAAAATTGTTCAAAGTATCCTGCTAGCTCAATGGCTAGTTGATGGTAAGGGAAGAGGGTTTCATGTCTGACTTCATACTCACCCGTTATCTGGTTGACGATGAGGTTAGAGTCTCCATATGCCTCTAGATCGTTCACCCCCAGTTGCAGAGCCATTTTTTAGCCAATAATGAGTGCATTGTATTCCGCCACATTGTTTATGCATGGCTCTGTTAATGAGTAACCATTAGGCAGTATGTGTTTATGTGGGGAGATCAGTACAATCCCCACTCCAGCAGCAGACCGTCTGGCAGCACCATCAAAGAACATCTGCCATGGTTGTTCTTTGGTAGTTGCGTTAGTCTCTAACGTCTGTTTAGAGCTGGACCAAATTAGATGATCTGCTAGGAAATCGGCAATCGCTTGTCCCTTCATTGCTTTTTGAGGAACGGAGTGTATATCATATGGCGATAGTAATAATGCCCATTTCGCCAATCGGCCATTTAAAGACCCTAGTTTAGTCATCAGGATTTTTAAGGGATTAACCTGTGATATGACATGAATTGTTTGCCCTGAAAGATAGTGTCGCATCTTCTGAATGGCGAGCACTAGGGCTAAACATTCTTTTTCAATCGGAGTATACTGATACTCGACCACGATCATTGTCCGGCTTAAGTAATAAAGGGCGTGCTCGTGGCCGTGCTCATTATATTGAGCAAGTAATGCTCCTAACACATTATCTATGGCCCTTACATATACGAGGAATGGTTGCCGAGGGACAGGTGCCATGAGGACGGGGTGTTTGGTAAGATATTCTTTGAGATCGTCAAGCGCCTATTGACATGCCTCATCCCATACAAAGGAAACTCCCTTTTTCATGAGTCTGGAAAACGGTTGGCATCGCCCTTATAGGTTAGAGATAAAGCACCGGATATAGACAGTTTTCCTTGTAACCCCCTTAATTCTTTAAGATTGCGGGGAGGCGGCATCTCGTTGATCGCTTTTACTTTTTCTGGATGAAGGAAAATTCGTTCTGAGATAACTATGAGTCCAAGGAATTTTCCACTGGACACCCCCATGAAAGATTTAGTAGGATTCATCTTCAAGTGATATCTTCGCATAAGATCGAAGACTGTTCTTAGATCCTGAAGATGATCGTCTTTGTTTTTGCTTTTAACTGCTAAGTCATCCACGTAACACTCTACCGTTTTACACATATGTTCTTTAAATATAATGCTCATTGCACGTTGGTAGGTGGCACCAGCGTTTTTTAGTCCAAAAGGCATTACTGTATAAAAGCACACCCCAACGGCGTTCTAAAAGCCGTGTGCTTTTCATCATTCGGGTGTATTTTGATCTAATTATAGCTTGAGAAGCCATCCATAAAGGATATCCTCTCATATCCGCAGGTGCTATCAATCATTACATCGGTAATCGGGAGTGGGAATTCATCTTTGGAGCATGCCGCGTTTAGATCTCAAAAATCGACACATATCCGGATCTTGCCGTTCTTCTTACAAACCGGCACTATATTAGCCACCCAATCGGGATGTTTTTCACTGATAAATTCCAATTTTATGAGCTTATTAACCTCGGCAACTATCGCCTCCATCAATTCAGGTCGAGAACGCCTCTGCTATTGTTTAACCGGCTTGGCATCTTCTTTAATATTTAGCCGGTGTGTGGCAATCTAAGGATTAAGACCGGCCATGTCTTCATAGCTCCATGCGAGCACATCTATGTATTCCTTGATAAGAGACATAAGTTCCTCTTTTTCTAAGGAAGTTAATGTGTCTCTTATGAAAATGGATTTCAGATTCTCTTCGTCCTCATGTTAACTTGTAATAGCCTATCTTCTGTAGGCAGGTCACGCTATTTAAAGTGGACATCCCAAAGAGTATCCATGTGTTTGGCCCAAGAGTCATCTTGAACATTGATTGGCTCCACGTCGCTTTCTGGTGCGGCTGAAACCATATTTGCTGTTAAAGATTAAAACCAGGCGCTAGTACTTAGATCCGAATCATGATCAAGCGGGTGTAAATCCTCGTTGGCTGAAGAGCTTTCTTCGTACTTGTACGGTGATGAGGAAGGAGTAGATACATAACCTAACCCCCTTCTGGTTTTCTGATAATAGTCTGGACTCTTCCCTCTTGGTCTAAACGAGGGTATGAAATTTTGTCGCCATTTCCCAAAGTTCAATCCCGATTTTTGGGTAAAATTATAACCTATCTTTTCCATCATTCGTCGGGATTTCTGTTCATATAAGTGAAATTGAGGTGATGTTTGTTCATCACTTTCACTGCTTTGTTTTTGATTAGGTGACGTAATCACTTTGTCGAAGACAATCGGCTTTTGGGACACCTGTCGAGGAGGTACTTCAAAGAAGTGATCTCGTCTCTTAGTTATTTTTGATTGAGATAAGAGGGTTGATCTGGTGGCAAATGGTATGCCGCCAGAACTTCAAGTTCGGACATGCCATCCGCTTCGGTGGAAGTACAAGAAGGCTCAGATTCTGTAGCTACAGCAGGCTCATAGACTAATTTTATACTTTCATTAATAATCCACTCATCCTCTGCTACATACATTATTTACTTTAAAATTTATGTGAGGGTTTATCTCATAGTCACCCCTATCATCCTCTTCGGGAGATTCGTATTCGGTATCTGCCTCGTTGTCGCTTTCGTCGGGCTCTTGAGGCCTTTTGCGGTTATTGTTGGAGACTTCATGGACCGGTTTGTAGAGTATAACATCCGTGAAGTAGTTTTCTAGCCCTTTAAATGGCTGCCTGTCTGCAACTAACATCCGGACTTCTCCTTATTCATCGTAGTATTTCATATATTGATGGAGAGTCGATGGAACTATTATGTAATTATGGATCCATGGGCATCCCAGTTGAATGTTATAAGATGTGTCTGCGTCAATGACGTAGCACGTAACTTCTATCCTCAAATCTCCGATTTGACATCGAAGTCGGATTTTCCCGAGGGGACAACTATCATTAGCGTTAAACCAATATATTGTAGTATTTGTTGGTGTCAAACGATGGGGAGAGATTTCCAATAACTGCATCAGTCTTATGGAAATAACGCTTAATGCAGACCCCGGATCGATTTGAATACGGTTCACCTTTATGGATCCGACATATCCGGTGAAATATAAAGGCCTATTATGCTTTATATTCCTTACCTGCATATTCTATGGAGAGAAAATAATTTGCGGGACTTGCCTCCTCACTTGATAACAGCGGGGCAGGAGTCCTGTTCTTCATCGGCTGGCTCGATAATTTGAGCTAAGAAAGATTCAGAGTCAGCCAAGACCTTTCTTAATTCTTCGCGAGTTGATTTTGACAATCGCAGCAACTTATAAAGCGTAACTCGAGCTGGAATATTTGCCAGCTAAACTATTATATCAAATTTAAATGCAATCTCCTTGGCTTCTTTATCTCTTGCAGGATTTTTCTGGAAACGAAGCCTTTTTTGTTTCACAGGTTTCGCGAGTTCCCCGTATATATTCTTCGAGTCTACTATGGTGTAGTCTTTGAGGTATGATTTACCAGATCGAGTGCCGGAAGGGCCCGTCCCATCTTGATGAGTGGCCATAGTTTCGGGCTCTTCTTCAGAATTTGTGAAGGCTCCCGAGATTATGTATTCTTCCTTTATTTTTGCAGAAATAGTATTACTAATCCACTTTTTTCTCTGGTTATTTGAGGTGGTCTATTGTTCATCCTGTAACAGATCAGGGTGGACCTATATGATTTTCCCTCTTTGAGTTGTTACGGGGACAAGTCCTTTCTGTGCCTTTTTATATGGGTCATGATTTTTTCATGACGAGCTTCCCCTCTGGTATTGGGGCCACCCCTGCGGGGAATTCATGGGTTCCTACCACTAGAGTTGCCATATTGGCAGTTGTAGATACCAGAAAAATAAAAATAATAAAACAGAAAAAAAAAAAAAAATTGCTCAGCGGGCACACCCGCGGGTGTAACCCGCGGGAGGCTCCCGCGATTGCAACTCGCGGGGGACTCCCGCGGGTGCAACCCGCAAGAGAACTCCCGCGGGAGGCTCCCGCGGGGGCACTCGCGGGAGAATCCCGCGGGTTGACACCCGCGGAAGCGCTCCCGCTGGTGCCAACCCGCGGGTTTGTTTCCGTTGTTTTCCGATTATTTATTTCCTATTTTGTTTCGCTGATATTCCGTGATCCGATTTTTCAGGAGAATTCGAGGTGGATTTCTAGCGGATTCAGTCTATAAAAGATAGAAATTTAGTCAGAGAAAGGACTTTTGGATTTTTGGACTTTTGGGACGATTTCGAGCGAGCTCGTGAGATCAAGGAGTAAAGCAGAGCCATCCTCTTCCTAGTCAGACGGTCAACGGAGTGCACCAGCGAGGCTCCATCGCCACCCGAACCCACATAAAAAAAGGGAATAAATTAATATTCCCGTTCTTGTTATTTCTCGATATTTTTTTGTAATTCTCAATTATCGTTGTAATCAAATAATTTTGCAATGGAAGGAGAAATCCAATTTTCGGGCAAACAAGAACTGGCGACCACAGTGGGAGCCCCTCTGTTTACCACAGAGAATCTGGTGGCACAGTCCGACCGGGTGCCGATTGGCTCAATGGTTGAGACGCTGGTCATAAAAGTTGACCAGCAAAAATATGAGGAATTTCTTTCTTCCTCTGATTCGGAGCCTAGGCGTCATCGTCGGACAACGATGAAAAAAGGTGAGGCGTCATCGCCCACTAAAAATCAAAAGGCGTCATTGCCTATATAAACTTACGAGGCGTCATCGCCCGTTGGAACTGACAAGACGTCATCGTCTGTCAAGAACACGGCATTATCACCCATTCCAAAGTCAAGCCAAAAGTCAAGCCAGTCCCTGACCCGCTCCCAAAAGAGAAATTTGAGGCGTAAAACTCAACGAGCATGCCTCAATCATACGGAAAAAATTGCAGAAAACTCCAGGACAGAAAAATCCGGGACGGTAAAAAACCATAGAAGCAACCCCACGGGCGCAAACCCGTGGCTTGCAACCGTGGGTGGCAACCTGCGGATTGCAACCACGGGTTGCCAACCGCGGGTGCCAACCCGCGGGCGCCAACCGTGGGTGCCAACCCGCTGGCGCCAACCCACTGGTTACAACCACGGGTACAAGCAAGTAGTTATCCCACAGATGCCACCGACGGGTTACGTTCAATGGACACAACCCTCATGTCTCTTCGAGCATGCCTATGGTGAGCACACTACATACACTAAGAATTTTAATCCCTCTATCAAAGGCGTGTGGGACCCACACAACTAATCAGGCCAGTGTGCGCTCGAGAAGAATCCGCAGAAGAGTTGGGGAATAATCTGATGCTGGAAAAGAGCTCAGCCTTGAAATATTACAAACTCTCCAGTATTATGAACCAAATTTGCGACGCAAAACTGACTGGTGGCGTTATCTGTGTTATACTTATCAACCTTTATTCTGTATAATGGCTGATTTATGTGGGGTTGGGACATAGCCTCGCGTTTTACGCTAGACTTACGTTTTACGCTGACTGGGGTTTTTTGCAGAAGTTTAACTTCTATTGGTTTAGCCTCGCGTAAAGGAGTATCCTCACATGCTAGCATTATTTTGCGATTAGCGCAAGAATCCTTGGCTTCGCGTTTAACACTTGGCTCAAGTTTTTGTTCAAGTTCAATAGCCTCGCATGGGGAGTTTTTACTACATTCTGGCTTATGCTTGCGTTTTACGCGAGTTTGGCACTTTGGCCAGTTTCATAACTAAATTCAGTAACCTCGCGTGGAGACAATCCATCACATGCTGGCCTGAAGTTAGCTTCGCGATTTGCTACGCTAACCTCGCGTTTTACGCTGGCTTGGCATTTCTTTAGAAATTTACCTTATGGAATCTTAGCCCCGCGTGGAAGAAAATTCCTGCACGCTGGCTTACTCTTGTGATTAACACAAGTCACAACTTCGCGTCTAGCACGATTTTTATGATTAACGACAATTTGCCGATCGTCTTCGCGATTTACGCAGAGGTGGGGCATCTTGCATTTCTCGCAAGTACTACTGACTTCGCGTTTCTCGCTAAGCTCAGTATTAGCCTCGCGTGGAGAATTACATGCTGGCTATAAGGAATTTTTATCCTCGCGTTTCTCGTGAGTGTAAGAAATCTTGCGTTTTTCGCAAGTCGTACTGGTTTTGTATTTATTGCTAAGTCCAGTAATAGCCTCGCGTGGAGAATCACATGCTGGTTTTAAGGAATTTTTATCCTTGCATTTATCGCGAGTGTCAAAAGTCTTGCGTTTCTCGCAAGTTGTACTGGCTTTGCGTTTATTGCTAAGTCCAGTAATAGCCTCGCGTGGAGAATCACACGCTGGCTGTAAAGAATTTTTATCCTCGCGTTTCTCGTGAGTGTAAGAAATTTTGCGTTTATCGCAAGTGCTACTGACTTCGCATTTATCGCTAAGCCAAGTAGTAGCCTCGCATGGAGAATCACATGCTGGCTTTAAGAAATTTTTATCCTCGCGTTTATCGCGAGTGTCAAAAGTCTTGCGTTTCTCGCAAGTTGTACTGGCTTTGCGTTTATTGCTAAGTCCAGTAATAGCCTCGCGTGGAGAATCACATGCTGGCTTTAGGAAAGTTTTATCCTCGCGTTTATCGCGAGTGTCAAAAATCTTGCGTTTCTCGCAAGTACTACTGGCTTCGCATTTATCGCTTAGCTCAGTAATAGCCTCGCGTGGAGAATTACACGCTGGCTTTAAGGAATTTTTATCCTCGCGTTTATCGTGAGTGTAAGAAATCTTGCATTTGTCGTAAGTGCTATTGGCTTCGCGTTTATCGCTAAGCCCAGTAGTAGCCTCGCATGGAGAATCACATGCTGGTTTTAAGGAATTTTTATTCTTGCGTTTCTCACGAGTGTAAGAAATTTTGCGTTTATCGCAAGTGCTACTGGCTTTGCGTTTATCGCTAAGCCCAGTAGTACCCTCGCATGGAAAATCACATACTGGTTTTAAGGAGATTTTATACTCGCGTTTATCACCAGTGTCAGAGATATTGCGATTAACGCAAATCTTACTGGCTTCGCGTTTCTCGCTAAGCTCAGTAATAGCCTCGTGTGGAGAATCACACGTTGGTTTTTCCTTGCGATCAACGCAAGTTGTAACTTCGCGTTTAACGCAATAATGACTGGTCTCACGATTAGCCCGAGCCAGTTTGCGAGTGACCTTAGCCTCGCGTTCTATGAAATTAGCCTCGCGTTCAATGCGGGCTTTGAGTGCTTTTCGCCTTGCTCTCCAATTTCTATTTCGGAGTTGGGTTCTGGTCAATCCAGTCCCCAGGCCTTCTTCAGCAGTAGAGAGGCCATCCTCTACTAGGATTTTCTGTCCGAACACCGGCTCTATGGTCGCGGTCTCTAAGAATCCCCGTTCCTCGGTGGATACCTTTTTACCAATTGCTCGGGTATTGGAGCACACGCGACGATAGTGTCGTGTGTCGTTCAGGTTACCTGATGATTCAGAGGAGAGGTACTCCTCGTACTTCTGCTGGTCGATTTCAACGATCAGCATGTCTACGTCCGATCCGATCATATCGACGTCCGAGTGCGCCAAAATCTCTTCTTTAGTGAAAGAGACGGCTCCCACTGTGGTCGCCAGTTTGTTCGTCGCAAAAATTTTGCTTCCTTCCATTGAATACAACTTAGATTACAATGAAAGTGAATAAGATAAAAAGAACAAACGAGAGGATTTTATATCTCAATCTCTCTCTTTTACAAGGATTTGTGGGATCTGTGGCGATGGGATTAGTCAAGCAGCTCCTTTGGACGATCGGGCGTCGAACTCTTCTCTCTTGAAGGTGGTGGCCGACTGTAGACAATCTTCTCTGGTCTTTCACGAATTCAAGGCTCTATGCGTAACTTGAATTCTCTAAGATGCCAAAAAGAAGAAAAGAAGACCAGCCGAAAGAAAAAAAAAAAAAAACGACTAGGGCTTCCCCAAGAGGGTATTTATAGTCTTAGGATGATTTGAGAGTTTCTATCTAAATAGAATTTGTTCTCATCAAGGATTCCAATCAAATATCTCAGTCTTGATTTAAATCTCTTAATTTAGAGTTCTGATCAGACTTAATTTGGGTATTTGGATAAGCCCAAATCATAATCTCAATCAATTTGAGATTCTAATTGGACTCAATTTGGGTATTAGATAAGCCCAAATCTCAATCACAATCAATTTAGGATTCTAATGAAATCTGCTCATGCGGAGTTAAATACTCTAAACGCAGAACTAAATTCATCAGAACGCGAAGCTATGGATTAGCTCCGCGTTTTGCTCAAACGCGAGGCTAAAATAGCCAAATGCGGAGTTACTGAGTTAGCTCTGCGTTCTGTTGTGGAAAACTCTATTTACTTAGAAATTTTCACTGCCAACACCGACCATATTAGAAGTTACAACTCTCCATTCTTTTTCTCGGGGAGCAGTTTTTGTCTTTTTAGCAGGATTTTTGTCCGACTCAGTTAATCTGTCGAACACCGATACCCTATTCTTGCTGCAGCAACAACTGTCCACTATGCAGATATTGCTGTCATAAACTCAGGCAATGACAAGTAGGTTCAGACTGTACTTGATTTATACTCCTTTCCTTAGTTAGATATTCTGCCTTAGATATGGAGTCGTGGGGCCCACTCATCCATTGAGAGGGCCCAGGGGCCCACTGGAGCTTCTTGGAACCATTGGTGTCAAGTTTTGCTCCAACAGTATAATGATCAACCCTGATTTTGTATTCAGCTTGATTTATGCGGAGCTGAGCAGTAGCTTCGCGTTTTGATATGCAAAGCTGAGAAGTAGCTTCGCATTTTGATACGTGGAGCTGAGAAATAGCCTCACGTTTGGATACGCTAGCCTCACGTTTTACGCTGACTTGACGTTTTCGCAGAAGTTTATCTTCTGGAATATTAGCCCTGCGTGGAAGAAAATTCTTGCATGCTGGCTTATTCTTGCAATTAACACAAGTCATAACTTCGCATTTAGCTCGATTTTTACGATTAAAGCAAGTTTGCCAATTATCTTCGCAATTAATCCGAAGATAAGGAGGTCTGCGATTAACGCAAGTCTTACTGGCTTTGCGTTTATCGCTAAGCTCAGTATTAGCCTCGCGTGGAGAATCACACGCTGGCTCTAAAGAAATTTTGTTCTCGAGATTAACGCGAGTGTCAGAAATCTTGCAATTAACACAAGTCTTAGCTTCGCATTTATCGCGATACTGGCTGGTCTTGCGATTAACGCAAGCCAGTTTGCAAGGGGCTGTAGCCTCGCGTTTTGTGAAGTTAGCCTCGCGTTCAATGCGAGCTTTGAGGGCCTTTTGCCTAGCTCTCCGATTTCTATTTCGGAGTTGGGTTCAGCTCAATCCAGTTCCCGAGCTTTCTTCGGCAGTAAAGAGGCCATCCTCTACTAGGGTTTGATGTCCAAACGGCGGCTCTATGGCTGCGGTCTCCACGGCTCCCCGATTAACGGTGGATTCCTAATTATCCGATCCTCGGGTATTGGAGCGCACGCTGTAGATACCAAAAAAAAACAAAAAGAAAAAATTTGAAAATTGCTAAGTGGGCACACCTGCGGGTTGCACCCGCGAGCTCGTGAGATCAAGAAAAAGAGTAGAGCCATCTTCTCCCAGTCGGACGGTCAACGGAGGCATTAACGAGACTCCATCGCCACCCAAACCCACATAAAAAAGAGAATAAATTAATATTCCCATTCTTGTAATTCCTCAGATTATTTTGTAATCTCAATTCGTTGTAATTCAAATAATTTTTGCAATGGAATCAAAGATGCAATTTTTGTGCAAACAAGAACTGGCGACCACAGTACAAAGAACGGGAATATTACAACGAAAATTTCTCCCACTTAGAATAAATTTCTCGCCAACCCCACCATACTGGGGGTAAAATGTATGAATTACCCAACGCCTACAAGGCTACGGGAAGAGAATAGATTTCTCGCCAACCCATTCATTTTGGGGGTAAAAGTATGAATTGCCCAACGCCGCTAAGGCAAAGGGAAGAGGAAAAGTTTGGTATTTAAACCCAAACGAAACCCTCGACAACTCACTATGCTGAGGATAATAGCATGGCTAGCCCAACTCAAACGGTAGTTGGTAAAGGCAAAATCAAATCCGTTGATAGCTGGGGGTTTGCTAAAAATCCCACGACAAATCTGTCACAATAGTATTCTTATCCGAATATAAGAATACATCACTGCCCTAAGCTGCTAAGGCAAAGGGAAGAGAAAAATTTTGGCATTTAAGCCCAAACGAAATTCTCGACAACTCACTATGCTGAGGGGAATAGCATGGCTAGCCCAACTCAAACGGTAGTTGGTAAAGGCTAATCAAATCCGTTGATAGCTGGGGATTTACTAAAAATCCTAATCAGATAAATCTCCTGTCACGTTAAGATTTCACCTCTGACAGCAAAACTTTTCTTATCATTTTGCTCCAACAGAGCAAGCAACACACTGAGAATCCGCCAGAGCCTCCCGCGGGTTGCACCCGCGGGAGAACCCCGCGGGATACACCCGCGGGAGACTCCCGCGGGTGCAACCGCGGGAGAATCCCGCTGTTGCAACCGCGGGAGAACTCCCGCGGGTTGCAACCCACGGGAGGTCCGCGTCCCGTGGGTTGCAACCCGCGGGAGGATTCCCGCGGGTGCCAACATGGTGAGTTAAACTCGATTCCCAAAGTCCAAGAAAGTATGAATTACAGCAATTTTCCAGTATCCCGCACTCCCACTGTGGTCGTCAATTCTTGTATGCCCGAAAAATTTAATCTTCTTTAATATTGCCAATTTGATTTTGAATTACAGCAATAAAAGAAAAATTACAAAATAAATTCGAGATTACAAGAATGAGGATCAATTGATTTCGATTCCCCTTTATTTTTGTGGGTCTGGCAGCAGTGGAGTTTTGTTTCTGTACTCCGTTGACGATCCAATCTCTCTAAATTGAGGAACTCCTCTCTGGATTTTTTTGGACTCCGGCCTCTGGAAAATTGGACTCTTCCCCAAAGAATCTCCCAACTCTGCCCAAAGAATCCCCCAATCCAAAAAGTTCCTTCTCCAGTTAAATTCCTGTGTTTTGTAGACCGAAGAAGCTCCAAATCCGGCTTCAATTATTCCTGAAAAATCGGCTTACGGAATATTAGCGAAATAAACAACGGAAACCAAAAAATACGGAAAACAACCCGCGGGTTGGCACCTGCGGGATCGCTCCCGCAGGTGGCAACCCGCGGGATCGCTCCCGTGGGTGGCAACCCGCGGGAATCCTCCCGCGGGTTGGCACCCGCGGGAATCCTCCCGCGGGTTGCAACCGCGGGAAAAATCCCGCGGTTGTGCCCACTTAGCAAGTGGGTGTGTCCACTTAGCAATTTTTCTTTTTTTCTTTTTTTTTTTTTTGTATCTACATAACCCCATCCAAAGTTTTCGAAGTTCTGTATTGAATCGTACTGAATTTCGAAATACTTTGGATTTTTTAATTTTGGCTATAAACTTTTTAAAGGATTTTATCGATAGAGATAACTGTTAACATATTCATTTATTCAAATCAAGCAGAGGTATGATTTTAACGTACTCATTAGATGACAAGTAGATGTATGATGTTAACATGCTTATTTTAGGTCAAGCAGAGGTGTCATGTTAACGTGCTCATTTTAATCCTAACCGTTCAGTGACATCTGGTATGACGGATAGGGAAAGACAGAGGTGATATTAAACGTGTCTTGAAACTCAACCTATTCAGAGGATCTGGTCGTGATAGAGACAAGCTGACTAAACAGAGGTGACGGTTAACGTATTTAGCTTTGGAATTGGACTATCAGAGATAACTGTTAACTTGATAGAGAGATGATTTTCGTCAGAGGTAATTTTTAACTTAACGATATCAAAAGCAAGTTCATCAGAGGTTGTAATGTTGGACTTGACGAAGTGTGAATTTTCTTTTCTGTCAGAGGTGATTTTTTTTTTAAACGTGACAGAGGATTTAATCGGATCTTATCTCATTTGATTTTGAATTATGATGTCAGAGGTATGATTTTAACTTGACAAATATTTTGGAGCGTCACTTGCTCTGTTGGAACAAAATGACAAGAAAAGTTTTGCTGTCAGAGGTGAAATCTTAACGTGACAAGGGATTTATCTGATTATGATTTTTAGTAAACCCCTAGCTATCAACGGATTTGATTAGCCTTTACCAACTACCATTTGAGTCGGGCTAGCCATGCTATTCCCCTCAGCATGGTGAGTTGTCAAGAATTTCGTTTGGGCTTAAATGCCAAACTTTTCCTCTTCCCTTTGCCTTAGCAGCTTAGAGCAGTGATGTATACTGTTGTGACAGATTTGTCATAGGATTTTTAGCAAACCCCCAGCTATCAACGGGTTTGATTTGCCTTTATCAACTACCGTTTGAGTCGGGCTAGCCATGCTATTCCTCTCAGCATGGTGAGTTGTCAAGGATTTCGTTTGGGCTTAAATGTCAAACTTTTCCTCTTCCCTTTGCCTTAGCAGCTTAGGGCAGCGATGTATACTGTTGTGACAGATTTATCATGGAATTTTTAGCAAACCCCCAGCTATCAACGGGTTTGATTTGCCTTTACCAACTACCGTTTGAGTTGGGCTAGCCATGCTATTATCCTCAGCATGGTGAGTTGTCGAGGGTTTCGTTTGGGTTTAAATACCAAACTTTTCCTCTTCCCTTTGCCTTAGCGGCGTTGGGCAATTCATAATTTTTCCCCTAGTATGAATGGATTGGCGAGAAATCTATTCTCTTCCCGTAGCCTTAGCGGCGTTGGGCGGTTCATACTTATTACCCCCAGTAAGGTGGGGTTGGCGAGAAATTTATTCTCTTCCCGTAGTCTTAGCGGCGTTGGGCGGTTCATATTTATTACCCCCAGTATGGTGGGGTTGGAGAGAAATTTATTCTCTTCCCGTAGCCTTGTCGGCGTTGGGTAATTCATACTTTTACCCCCAGTATGATGGGGTTGGCGAGAAATCTATTCTCTTCCCGTGATGTCCTTTTTTTTTTATAAACGATGACGCCTTTTAAAATTTTTAAATTAAATTTTTATTTTTATTTTTTTTAGGTGATGACGCCTAGCATTTTATTTTTTTATTATTTATTTATTTATTTATTTTGGTAAGCGATGAGGCCTTGCAAATATATTTTTATTTTTTATTATTTTTTGTTTATTTTTATTTTTAAATTTTTTATTATTTTTTTTGTTTATATTTTTATATATTTTTTTAATATTTTTTTATTTTTTTATTTTAATTAATTTTTTTTTATTTACTTTTTTTTTTTTTGCATCCGTGGGATACAGCACATGGGTAGAACACTCATACTGCATGTTTTTTTTCTCTCTCTTTTTTTTTTAAATTATTTTTTTTTTAACTTTGTCAATTTTTTGTGGGCGATAACACCCTTTCTTTTTTTCTTTTTTTTTTTATTTTTTGCCTTTTTATTAATATTATTTTTATTCTTTATTTTTTTATTTTTTTCGTGCGGGAGAGAGGGAGAAAAGTGCGGGTGACCCAGGTGGGCCCCACCCATCTGTGGGTTGCATCCCGCGCCCGCGCTTCCATCTGCGGGTTGCGTCCCGCGCTTCCATATGCGGGTTGCATCCATGTGGGCCCCAAGATTCCATCTGTTGGTTGCATCCCGCACTTCCATATGCGGGTTGCGTCCACGCGGGTCCCAAGATTCAATCTGCGGGTTGCATCCCGCACTTCCATATCCGGATTGCGTCCATGCGGGTCCCAAGATTCTATATGCGGGTTGCATCCCGCGCTTCCATATGCAGGTTGCGTCCACGCGGGTCCCAAGATTCCATCTGCGGGTTGCATCCTGGAGTTGTACCCAGTTTTGTCAAATTTTTTTTTTTGGGCGATAATGCCTCAATTTTTTTTTTTTGACAGACGATGACGTCTTGTCATTTTTTCTTATGGGCGATGACGCCTCAAAATTTTTTTTTTTTTATGGGCATTGACGCCTCATAATTTTTTTTATGGGCGATGACACCTCATTTTTTTTTTTTTTTTTGACAGACGATGATGTCTTGTCATTTTTTTTTATGGGCGATGACGCCTCATAATTTTTTTTTTTACACACGATGACGTCTTGTCAAATTTTTTTCTTTATGGGCGATGATGCCTCATAATTTTTTTTTTTGACAGACAATAACGTCTTGTCAATTTTGGTGGGCGATGACGCCTCACATTTATTTATCGTTACCCAGCGATGACGCCTAGGCTCCAAAAAAAAAATTTAAAGATTGGATTGCGCCACCCAAACTCCCACTGTGGTCGTCAATTCTTGTATGCCCGAAAAATTGAATCTTCTTTAATATTGCCAATTTGATTTTGAATTACAGCAATAAAAGAAAAATTACAAAATAAATTCGAGATTACAAGAATGGGGATCAATTGATTTCGATTCCCCTTTATTTTTGTGGGTCTGGCAGCGGTGGAGCTTTGTTTCTGTACTCCGTTGACGATCCGATCTCTCTAAATTGAGGAACTCCTCTCTGGATTTTTTTGGACTCCGGCCTCTAGAAAATTGGACTTTTCTCCAAAGAATCTCCCAACTCTGCCCAAAGAATCCCCCAATCCAAAAAGCTCCTTCTCCGATTAATTTTTTGTGTTTTATAGACCGAAGAATCTCGAAATCCGACTTCAATTATTCCTGAAAAATCGGATCACGGAATATTAGCGAAATAAACAACGGAAACAAAAAAATACGGAAAACAACCCGCGGGTTGGCACCTGCGGGATCGCTCCCGCGGGTGGCAACCCGCGGGATGCAACCGCAGGAGCCTCCCGCGGGAGAAATCCCGCGGGTGTGCCCACTTAGCAAGTGGGTGTGCCCACTTAGCAATTTTTTCTTTTTTCTTTTTTTGTATCTACACACGCGACGATAGCATCGTGTTTTGGTCAGGTTACCTGACTTAGAGGAGAGATACTCCTCGTACTTCTGCTGATCGATCTCCACGACTAGCATATTAACGTCGGATCCGATCCTCTCGATGTTAGCTTGCGCCACGATCTCTTTTTCGATGAAAGAGACTTCTCCCACTGTGGTCGCCAGTTTGTTCGCAGTAGAAATTTACTTTTCTTCCATTGAATACAACTTAGACTACAATGAAAGTGAACAAAAAAAGAACAAACGAGAGGATTTATAATTATCGCTCTCTTTTACAATAAAACGTGGGATCTCGTAGCGATGGGATCTAACTAGTAGTTCCTTTTGACTATCTAACGACGATGATCTCATCTCTTGAAGATGACGGCGGCCGACTTGGATCTTGATCTTCTCTGGTCTTCACGAAGTCAAGGCTCTCACGCTTAACTCGAATTCTCTAAGATGCGGAAAAAGATCCCTAAGGCTTCCTCAAAGGGGTATTTATAGTCTTAGGTCAATATGAGAGTTTCTATTTAAATAGAATTTGTATTCATTAAGGATTCCAATCAAATATCTTAGTTTTGATTTAAATCTCTTGATTTAGAGTTCTGATTGGACTCAATTTGTGTATTTGGATAAGCCCAAATCTTAATCTTAATCAATTTAAAATTCTGGTTAGCTGAATCGCATCAAAACGCGGAGCTATTGATTAGCTCCGCGTTTTACTCAAACGTGAGGCTAAATAGCCAAATGCGGAGCTACTGAGATAACTCCACGTTCTGTTGTGGAAAATTCATTTATTTACTTAGAAATTTTCACCGCCAACAGATAACTCGACAAGTCTCAGCAAATATTACAGTCAGTTACAGCGGAAATATGAACAATAAATAATAATAAATAATAATTTATTTGTTAAAATAATATTATTTTTTTGTTAAAATAATATTATTTTTTCTCCTTACATAAAATTTAATAAGAAAATAATAAATTAGAAAGGCCGTCAATCTTGAAGCTCCGCCTGCTCCTGAAAATATATTGTATCATGTTTTATCTCTAGCGGGTCTATCTCTACGTATCATTTCGCATCTGGCTATGCATAAGCAGGATCGTTAACAAAGCGATCCAAAAATAAATAGCAAAACATATAAAACAATAATATCTCAATAATATAAAAAAATTATGAATAATTAAAACAATAGAAAATCTCATATTTTAATATTTAGGTTGCTAATCACTAGTCTTTCAGTTAACGTCTTTTAATTATGGTATTTGAAAGTTTAGGAAGATATCAACTTAGCTAGTCTGAACGCATCCCCATGTACCCTCAAAAAAACGGCACAGTAATTTGATCGGAACCTATCCTGATCCTCTCATATGGAAAATAGTGACAGTTTTGATCGGAGCCTATCCCGATCCTTCCAAAAATGGAAAATAGTGACACAGTTACGTTTAGCCATCAAATCATATGTGTAGATACCAGAAAAAATAAAAATAATAAAATAGAATTTAAATAATAAATAAATAAATAAAAATTAAAATTGCTAAGTGGGTCCAACCTTCGGGATTTTGCTAAGTGAGCCCACCCGCGGGAGCGCTCCCGCAGGTGCCAACCCGCGGGTTGTTTCCGTTGTTTTCCGATTATTTATTTCCTATTTTGTTTCGCTGATATTCCGTGATCCGATTTTTCAGGAAGGATTGGAGCCGGATTTGGAGCGGATTCGATCTATAAAATACAAAAATTTAGTTGGAGAAAGGACTTTTGGATTTTTTTGACTTTGGGAAGATTTCGGGCGAGCTCGGGAAATTAAGAAGCGGAGCAGAGCTATCTCCTCCAGTCGGACGGTCAACGGAGGCACTAGCGAGGTTCCATCGCCACCCGAACCCACATAAAAAAGGGAATAAATTAATATTCTCATTCTTATAATTCCTCAGAATTTTTGTAATCTCAATTTCCTTGTAATCAATCAATTTTGCAATGGAATCAAAGATGCAATTTTTGAGCAAAAAAGAACTCGCGACCACAGTGGGAGCCCCTCTGTTTACGACAGAGAATCTGGTGGCGCAGTCCGACCGGGTGCCGATTGGCTCAATGGTTGAGACGCTGGTCATAGAAGTTGACCAGCAAAAATATGAGGAATTTATTTCTTCCTCTGATTCGGAGCCTAGGCGTCATCGCCGGGTGACGATGAAAAAATGTGAGGCATCATCGCCCACCGGAAATCAAAAGGCGTCATCGCCTATGAAAACTTACGAGGCGTCATCACCCGTTGAAACTGACAAGACGTCATCGTCTGTCAAGTATACGGCGTTATCGCCCATTTCAAAGTCAAGCCAAAAGTCCAACCAGCCCCTGACCCGCTCCGAAAAGAGAAATTTGAGGCGTAAAACTCAACGAGCACGCCTCAATCATACAGAAAAATTTACAGAAAACTCCGGGACAGAAAACTCCCGGACGGTAAAAAACCTCGGAAGCAACCCGCAGTTGCCAACCACGGGTGGCAACCCGCGGATGCCAACTGCGGGTGGCAACCGCGGGTTGTGCCAACCCGCGGTTGCCAACTGCGGGTGCCATCCCGCGGTTCCAACCCGCGGGTGCCAACCCGCGGGTGGCATCCCGCGGTTCCCAACGGGTGCCAACCCGCTGGGGTATAGACCTGCAGTCGCGGGTTGCACCCCGCAGATGTCACAGACGGGTTATGTTCAATGAACACAACCCTCATGTCTCTTCGAGCACGCCTATGGTGAGCACGCAACATATACCAAGAATTTTAATCTCTCTATCAGAGGCGTGCAGAGCCCATACAACTACTCATACTAGTGGGTACTCCAGAAGAATCCGAAAAAGGGTTGGGGAATAATCTGATGCTGGAAAAGAGCTCAGCCCTGAGATATTGCAGACTCTCCAGTATTATGAACCAAATTTGCGACGCAAGAGGCGTCAAGATGCAAATAGAGAGGAGAAAATACCTCAAGATTTGAGAGAGTATCTCAATTGGAAGAAGAACTCCTCACAAAATGTTCCTCACTGCCAATGCGAACAGCTGATTTCAACTGTTCTATCAAACTGCCAATGCAACTCAAAACGGTCCGTTTTTTAGCCGATCACCGAGCCTAAAAGAATGCGAATGGTGAAAAGGGTGTACTCGGAAACCGATCTGCCTGTTGCCACATCACATATGGTTAATAAAGGCAAAAATGTGGTCGGAAACAACCCTTCGGATAAGGAAATCACTCCAAGGTCAAAAGGAGTTTCTATTGAACCAGAGGGCGCGCTTCTAGAAGAAGTCTCTAAAAGGCTTGAGAGACAAGAAAAACGTCTCGAACAGGAAGAGGAGACCATAGAAGAAATGAAACAACTTTTAATTGAGTTGTTGGCTCAAACTAGGAAGAACCAATCCTCGTCGTCCATTTCTGGTCGACAAGAAAGAAAACGGCATGTCCAAATAAATGAGGATAGCGAGGACGAGAATGAAGAAATTCCTCCTCATTCAAGAGAGGAAGAGAAAGTGAAGTTTATCATCAATCCTCACGCAGAGAAAATAGAGAAGATGGAGAATCAACTACAAGCTCTTCTTCATCGAAAGAAATTGCAAGAGGTAGGGGTAGTCCGTTCCTATCCTATAGAATGGGAGACCATAGCTTACCCTGCAAAATATAAGTCGTTGAATTTTCAGTCATTCGACGGTAAAGGTTCGCCACAACAGCACATCTTCTACTTCCTGTCACATACAGGACATCTCATGGGGAATGATCCGACCATGACTAAGATATTTGCGAGTACTTTACGGGGCCCGCATTTACCTGGTTCATGCAGCTACCCCAGGGAACAATTAAATCATGGGCTGATGTAGAACGTGAGTTCATAGCTCGATTCTTTGAAGATGATACAGAAGTCTCTATACTATCTTTGCTAGCAGCGAAGCAAGAAGAAGGCGAAACGGTCAAAACTTATGTCGAGCGGTTCCGAGAGCTTTCTGTTAGATGCCCACATGGCATGACGCAGGACACGCTTGTGGAAACCTGCAGACATAACTTGTTGACCGATATCCTAGACAAGATGGGCTCAGTCGAATCCAAGTCATGAAAAGATCTGCTTAAGCAGGGTGAACAGGCCGAAGAAATATTTCGACACCTCGAAATGCAACAGTCTACAACCGGAGGCAATACAAATGAATCTCCATTCCATTTTTTCCGTTCCAAAGGGAAAGACATAATGGCAATGGCAGTAGAAAGCAACACAGCAATGTCACCTAGGCTTCAAGTAAGGTCGTCCAGGCTTCAAAAGCAATATTCGTTTAAGGATGAACATACTGCTACTATGTTCAATCTGCTCAGCAAACGCAAGATGCTTAAGTTGCCGGACAGTAAGAGGCCTGAAGAAATTGGGAAGACTAACGATCCGAATTACTGCCTGTACCATCGGATTGTAGGTCACCCCACAAAAAAATATTTTATTTTAAAAGACAAAATTCAAGCGTTGATTGACGCTGGAGTCGTTCAGCTCAAAACTGAACAAAAAAGGAGTTAGAGCTAACTCCGACACATCTAATGTGTGTGGTCTAAAGATACCTCTTGGGCTCACAACAATTCCCAAAACGAGCTCAGGGCGGTTAATTTAAAAAAAAAATCAAAAAAATCAAAATAATAATAATAATAATAATCAAAAATATATATATATCAAAAAAATAAAAAAAAAATGAATCACCCAATGCCGTCAAGGCAACGGGAAGAGAACTAGTTTCTCGCCAACTCCACCATACTGGGGGTAAAAAGAATAAATTACCCAACGCCGTCAAGGCAACGGGAAGAGAATCAGTTTCTTGCCAACCCCAACATGCTGGAGGTAAAAAGCATGAATCACCCAACGCCGTCAAGTCAACGGGAAGAGAACCAGTTTCTCGCCAACCCCAATATACTGGAGGTAAAAAAACATGAATCACCCAACGCCGTCAAGGCAACGGGAAGAGAACTAATTTCTCGCCAACCCCAACATATTGGGGGTAAAAAGTATGAATTACCCAACGCCGACAAGGCTACGGGAAGAGAATAAATTTCTCACTAACCCCAACATGTTGGGGGTAAAAAGTATGAATTACCCAACACCGATAAGGCTACGGGAAGAGAATAAATTTCTCGCCAATCCCATCATACTGGCAGTAAAAAGTATGAATCGCCCAACGCCAAAAAGGCTACGGGAAGAGAATAAATTTCTCGCCAACCCCATCATACTGGGGGTAAAAAGTATGAATTACCCAACGCCGACAAGGCTACGGGAAGAGAATAAATTTCTAGCCAACCCCATCATACTTGGAGTAAAAAGTATGAAATACCCAATGCCAACAAGGCTACGGGAAGAGAATAAATTTCTCGCCAACCCCAACATGCTAGGGGTAAAAATTATGAATTGCCCAATGCCAAAAAGGCTACGGGAAGAGAATAAATTTCTCGCCAACCCTATCATACTGGGGGTAAAAAGTATGAATTATCCAACGCCGACAAGGCTACGGGAAGAGAATAAATTTCTCGCCAACCCCAACATACTGGGGGTAAAAGGTATGAATTACCCAACGCCGACAAGGCTACGGGAAGAGAATAAATTTCTCGCCAACCCACCATGCTGGGGGTAAAAAGCATGAATTACCCAACGCCGACAAGGCTACGGGAAGAGAATAAATTTCTCGTCAACCCTATCATACTGGGGGTAAGAAGTATAAATTACCCAACGCCGACAAGGCTAAGGGGAGAGGAAAAGTTTGGCACTTAAGCCCAAACGAAACCCTCGACAACTCACCATGCTGAGGGTAATAGCATAGCTAGCCCAACTCAAACGGTAGTTGGTAAAGACTAATCAAATCTGTTAATAGCTGGGGGTTTGCTAAAAATCCCATGACAAACATGTCACAACAGTATCCTTATTCGAATATAAGGATATATCGCTGCCCTAAGCTGCTAGGGTAAAGGGAAGAGGAAAAGTTTGGCATTTAAGCCCAAACGAAATTCTCAAAAACTCACCATACTGAAGGGAATAGCATGGCTAGCCCAACTCAAATGGTAGTTGGTAAAGGCAAATCAAACCCGTTGATAGCTGGGGGTTTGCTAAAAATTCTAATCAGATAAATCTCTTGTCACGTTAAGATTTCATCTCTAACAATAAAACTTTTCTCGTCATTTTTCTCCAACAGAGTAAACAACACTCCAAAATATTTGTCAAGTTAAAATCATACCTCTGACATCAAAATTCAAAATCAAATGAGATAAAATCTGATTAAATCTCCTGTTATGTTAAGATTTCACCTCTGACAGAAAAGGAAAATTCACACTTCATCAAGTCCAATATTACAGCTTCTGATAAATTTGTTTTGATATCGTTAAGTTAAAAATTACCTCTGACGAAAACCATCTCCCTATCAAGTTAACAGTTACCTCTGATAGTCCGATTCCAAAGCTAAATACGTTAACTATCACCTCTGTTTAGTCAGTTTGTCTCTATCACGACCAGATCCTTAGAATAGGTTAAGCTCCAAGACACGTTTATTGTCACCTCTATCTTTTCCTGATCCGTCATACTAGATGTCACTGAACGGTTAGGATTAAATTAAGCACGTTAATATTATACCTCTGCTTGACCTAAAATGAGCATGTTAACATCATACCTCTGCTTGTCATCTAATTAGCACGTTAAAATCATACCTCTGCTTGTTATTGAAAAATTAAATATGTTAACAGTTATCTCTATCTACCCAATTCTCGACACGCCTCATAGCAAAAAAATAAATAAATAATAAAATAAAATTAAAATATATATATATATATATATATAACCAAAATATTTCGAACTTCTGTACGGCTCAATACAGAACTTCGAAAACTTCGGAGAGGGTTATGTAGATACCAGAAAAAATAAAAATAATAAAACAGAATTTAAATAATAAATAAATTCTTAAAAAAAAAATGCTAAGTGGGCCCACCTGCGGGATTTTGCTAAGTGAGCCCACCCACTGGTGCACCCGTGGGAGACTCCCGCAGGTGTCAACCCTCGCCGCAGGTGCCAACCCGCGGGTTGTTTTCCGATTATTTATTTCCTATTTTGTTTCGCTGATATTCCGTGATCAAATTTTTCAGGAAGGATTGGAGCCGAATTTGGAGCGGATTCGATCTATAAAATACAGAAATTTAGTCGGAGAAAAAACTTTTGGATTTTTGGACTTTGAGAAGATTTCGGGCGAGCTCGGAAAATTAAGAAGCGGAGCAGAGCCATCTCCTCCAGTCGGATGGTCAACGGAGGCACTAGCGAGACTCCATCGCCACCCGAACCCACATAAAAAAGGGAATAAATTAATATTCCCGTTCTTATAATTTCTCAGAATTTTTGTAATCTCAATTTTCTTGTAATCAATCAATTTTGCAATGGAATCAAAGATGCAATTTTTGGGCAAACAATATGGATACTCAATTTCCCTATAAACCTAGTGTATATCAATTTTAGTTTCATATGTCCAGTTTAGTAAATTCAGTTTATTATATGGAGTGGTGATCATTATTAAGGTTCAATAGTCAGTAACAGTAATATTGAGGAACAATAAAAAGAACATTGGTTAATAATTTATCACCAATCTTATATTATAGCAATTTGCATTCAGTTGCTGTCTTATAATGTATCATTTCAGTTTTTATTTAGTTTCAAGTATATATTTTAGTCTTTAATTAAATAAAATAGAAGACATAGAAAATAAAGTATAATATTAGCATGTTTATGAGTTAGTTGGACTCACTTTAAAAATAAAATATAATCAGTAACTTGTTATAGTGAGTTATAAAACTCACCTTGGCCTTAATTTAAGATGAAATCTTTGGCCTAGCGATGAAATCTCCAAAGTTCTCAAAAACTCTACTTGGTTAAACCCTCTTATCTTTCTTTCTCTATTTCTCTTCTTTCTCTCATGTTTTGCTCTCTTATGTCTCTTTTTTTTGTTTAGGAAATTGGGTTTATTGGGGCCTTTTTTTTATATAGGGGATTAAGAGTCATGTTCCTGCTCATAGTATAGAGTCCAATATGAATTCTAATAGAATTCACCATCCTAATTAAAGATGGAATCCAAAAAGTTATGCAACCCAAATTTAAATAGAAATCCTAAAAAATATATAGAAACCAAATTTAGATCCTAAAATATATGGAAACCAAATTTAAATAGAAATCCTAAAAGATATAGAAACCAAATTTGAATCCAAATCCTAATAGGTATAGGTACTAAATTTAAATTGCATCTAATTAATTGGATGAGAGTTGAATTTTATTTAATTAGGCTAATATATTTAATACTCCAATTAGGATTTGGATTGGTTTCTATTTAGATTCAATATCTAGTCAAAATAGCATCCAATTAGTTAAAGAAAACCAAATAGATTCTTATCTTAATTGTTAAATAAGAATAAATATAAATTAATTAATCCAATTAGTTTTCTCAATCGCAATTACTTGCTTAGACAACTTGATTTGGGTGTGGGGGTGTGTGTTATATGATCAAAATATGTTTTTAAAATAAAATATTATTTTTAATAAATTGGAATATTTGTAATTACAATGTGAAAGAAGTGGGTGTTACACTCAATGTTCTAATTATTGTGACCATGATAGGGTGTCAAGAAAAAAAAAAAAGATTAGCTTATATTACTATAGAATTAAGTATTATGTATTTAGAGTTTCTTTTCTAGTAGACTCGTTTAGTTTCTCTATACTCAAGTTATATAACTATATAGAGGGGCATTCCCCTTATCAATAAAATCATCTTTCTAGGGTTCCAATCATTTTTTCTTAACACATTGACAATATATATATATATATATATATATATATAGAGAGAGAGAGAGAGAGAGAGAGAGAGAGAGAGAGAGAGAGAGAGAGAGATTAAGTTTATTCTAAATATTATTATTTATTTATTTATTTTTATTTTTTTTTTTTTTTGTGGGGGGTGGGGGGGTTGTATATATTATGCACCAGCATTTTACTTCTTATTATATTAATCAATGAGAGAGATTTTTTTTCCTTTAGAACGACAATTTATATGGTTGGACCTACAGTAGCCTTTTGCAACATGACGAGCCTTTTTTTGATCAGGTTCTTAGGAGATAAATATCCATATATTCAGCCGCTACTATTTTCTAACTTTCTCGGCCAGTTGAATCTTTTCTACTACCTAACTTTGCTGGATTGGATTCCTCTTAGCTACTGAATTAGCTAGGGCAAGCAATGCTTATCAGGCAAAGGACATGATGACATACTTCTTCCGACCTTTTCTGCTACAGAAGTCAGGCCTGGTAAAATTCTTCAAGCGTCAGGATATAACCCAATTTTGAAAATTAAGGCGAATTGTATCCTCTAACGAATCTCTAATCTTCCATGCTGGCTTTCCACGAACTTATGAAAATTCTGACACAACTGATAGAACATAGAGAGTGCTCAAGTTGATCCTCGAACACAGTTGTCCTCCACAAGTTTCGATGGGGAACCAGTCGGATTGGATAACATACCGCTTTTTACAGAACTAAGCCTCGCAATCGTGAATCGGTTTTTACTCAATGCAGTCCCAAAAAGAGAAATGCACCACACCAAATTGCATTATGTAGATCTTCTTTCAGATTTGATAAGACTGGCCAGAACCAATTGAGCGGCCATGGACAATGGCCAGACCAAATTGCATTATGTCTCGGTTCATAGTTCAGCAAGATAATGGAGAACAAGGGTGGTAATTTGCAAAGATTCCTATAGCTGTATGCCATTCTATTTATCGTTATCAACTTCATTCACTTTTTTACATTTAGCTAGCTTTACACATACATTTATCATGAAAGTTCTAGCTCGATCATTTTACTCAGGAAGCAGCCAGATCCTAGGAACGTACCCTCCTCAGAATTAATGGCTCTGGACAATTTGAGCCCTGCCCTAATGCACGCAGGAGGAGGTCTGAGCTGTAAAGGGTTGTCTCCACTTGCCACTTCATCGTGCTTTTTAACATACATGTTGCATTGGCCCTCACCTTGGCCAAAAGCAATGAGGTTCAATTTCAGCTTGTTACTATTTGTTAGGGTTAAGGTTGGGATTGGGATTGGAATTGGGGTTGGCATAAATCAATAACAAGGGAATATACATGTGTGGTCCTCAAAGGTCATTATATATATTCTTTTACAAAAATGGTGCATATTGAGAGCCTACCCGTGGAGTCCCACAATCATACGCTAGAATGACTAGGGTGGGTTCATAAAGCATGTCTCAACTTGTCAAGTTGTATATTGACCTTGCATTGAACCAAACCACTAACACATTGAATCATGCATGACTGACTTTGAAAAGCTTTTGGCGCTTCGACTGGGAATGTTATTACGTATGCTGGAATCATGAGGGTATCTCTCAAACAGGTACGAGTTAACTCTTTGTAGAAAGATAATAAATAATATAGAAGAAAATAGGAGGAACCAAATGGGAGCCACGGCTTCATGTTGAAAGAAATTCCATAACCAATCTCTGCGCCTTTCTTGGATGACGAGGATGGGAGTGGATCCAAGTAGAAAGGATAGGAGACCAACCTAAGAATATGCACATCGCTTTCTTTTTGAGAATGATAGAGAAGACGCACGCCTAGAATCTTCCCAGTTGCAAGGCCGATATCCCAGCCGTAAGTCCACTACGTACGTACCTTGCAAGGGGCATGGTAACTTTTGCGAATAATAGAGAACAGGAAAAAAAATCACTAAAGACTAGTACTACATTATTTTCGCCGCCTTTCTAAAACTAACAATGAGCCTTAGTGTGCTGGGATTTAGATATATAATTTGGAGATTTCCATCTCTTGTCCAAAATTAGAGTTTATACGAAAGCAGAGTGAAAGAAAAAAAAAAAAAAAAAAAATACTAAAACACCTGACAAAATTATCAGAGTGCGCAAATAGTTAGTAGCTTTTGAATTTAATGTGAGGACAAACATTAACTTCACCAACTCTTTATTTACTTTTTTTAGTCATTACACGTGAGCCAGAGGCCTTTGCATTCAATTATCAATTATTAAGAAATAACATGACCGATCATTGTTTTCGGATAAAACCGCGGATCTTTTCATTGCCATTGAGAAAAATTATAATTACAGAAATTTCTCTTGGATCGATTACAAAATAGACAAAAGAATTTATAGAATACGTCGCTATCTTTTTATCAGAAAATCGTGGGATCGAGACAGCTATGAGAATTGATCCGTTGCTCATTGGCGATTCGACATCGAACGTTGGAGGCGGTGGAGATTTTTTGAGCTCGTTTTTCTCTTCTGATTTTGGAAAAAGTTTGGACTCTTGCGTGCCAGAAAGATCTGGCCAAATATTCTTTTTGAGTCCATACAGAAGGATATTTATAGATTCTAGGTTATTGAGCAGGTTTCCTTATAGATAGAAATAGAATTTTATTATAATCTTGATGAGATATTTGAGTTTTCTTTTGATAAGAATTGCTTCAAGATTTGTTGTATCTAGTCATGATCCTGCACTCAAAAATCAATTAGAGTCTGATTAGAATTTGAGTCTGATTTAAATTTATAGAAATTGCAAAATAGCCCGAGGCGGAGGCCAAAATATATTATGCGTGAGCGAGGCTCATAGCACGCGAGGCGGGCGGCACTGTGGGAGGCGGGCGGCCGGCCAGCCTCGCCTGCGAGGTGAGGCCGAGTTTCCTCCTCCTTTTTTTTTTTTTGAATCAATGCGGGGTTAATTTTTTTTCTCCTTCTAGAACATAAACTAAAATGTACACAAGGTAATAACACAAAGTTCAAGTACATAGACTAAGCCAATCCAGAAGGCAATACAACAAAAGTCAGCAACTGCACGACACAAACAACCACTTAGGAGGTACTATGGCATCAGATATGGGCCTGCTGATCACTCGTCAATGCCAACGCCATCCTCCGATTGCATTGCCCCTTGAGTCACGGCATGTGGGGCTGCAGTTAGAACCTCCCTAAAAGAAGACATGGAAGTGGGTCCCAGTGCCATTTGAGTCGAGTCGGACACATTCATCAATGTAAGATGGCTCTGTCAAAAGTGTTATGTCACGAAAAGTAGCAATTAAACAGTCCAATAGTATGTGAACTTTATTGCTAAATATCCTACAATTTCTTTCCCTCTAAATATACCAATATATCGATCCTATCACGAAACTTTTGAACGGTGTGGAGATATGAAGAGCCCCCATCCAATTCCATATGTTGTAGTTGATCGGTATGTTAATATCCATTTGAAACAAGGCCTCACTCTTGAGCCAATAGTGAAGTGGCATGTCAATATGAGGTGATTAGTAGACACACTTGGTGTTACAAAAGGACATGAATATTAGGTCCCACCTATCCTCTTTATAGATATTCGGTCAAGTCCGTACAACATATTTGGTAATGAACCAGAGAAATATTCTAACTTTCTGCAAGGTATTCACATATTCGCTAAACCTTTCCGTAAGTTATTCACATATTCGAGTCTATATCCACCATTGATGAAGCATCGGTAAGTAGATCTAATAGATAATTTTCCGAAAGTCTCCTATCTCCAAATAGAGATGTCAGCCTCCTGGAAGAAATAAAAGCTAGTAAATCAAATATTATCCCATATTCAGATATTATGAGTTGTTAGGATTTTAACTGTTAGGATTGATAAAAGTATAAACTGAGAGAGAAAATGAAGAATAGTTTTGTATTCTGAGATATCAATAAATTGTACAATGCTCATTCTTTTATAGGTGAAGGTGACAAACATAAAAAGTAAAAAAAAAAAAAGAATATAAAATCCTCAATCACATAATCTACCTAATTATATATATTAGTCAAATATATTAAGTTAGGAAGATAAGCCGAGATCCTTTAATAAATTAATTAGAGAGATTAGTCAAATATACTAAGTTAGGAAGATATCATGAGATCCTCTAATAAATTAGAGGATTTATTAAATATTAGAGGATTTATCATATATCATGAGATATGCTAATATCCCCCCTAAAACTCAAGATGGTTTGGAAAATATCATTTTTAGTTTGGAAACAAAATCATAATAAGTCGATGAAACCGAGAGAAGACGAAAAGTGTCTGCTTGTAGATGATGACGCACAAAATGACAATCGATCTCAATGTGTTTGGTATGCTTATGAAAGATATCATTCTGAGTAATCTGAACAGTATGATTGTCACAATAAATAAGAGTACTGGAGTCCTGAGACACGCCCATATTCTGGAGAAACCAACGAATCCAAAGAAGCTCAGAAGTAGTGTCAGTAAGAGCGTGATATTCAGTTTCAGTACTAGAGCGAGCAACAATAGTCTGCTTCTTACTCCGCCAAGAAATAAGAACTCACTCAGTAAAAAAAGAAATCCAGTAGTGGATCGTCGATCGGTAGGGTCACCTGTCTAATCAACATCAGAGTAAACCTACAATTATAATGATGAGCGAGAAGAAAAATAGAACCCATGGAATAAGGTACCCTTCACATAGCGCAGGATGTGAAGAACTGCATCATAAGGAATAGAGCGTGGGGCAGCCATACTGGCTAACAAGATGCACAGATAGGCAATATCTGGCCGAGTAACAGTAAGATAGATGAGACTCCCAACAAGTTGTCGATAGAGGATAGCATCAGAAAGGAGCTTACCGTCAGTAGCACGAAGTTTAACTTTAGACTCAAAAGGATTATCAGCAGTCTTACAATAAGTCAAGACAGAATGTGAAAGAAGGTTAAAGGAATATTTAGCCTGAGTTAAATAGTAGCCATCAGACATAAAAGTAACTTCTAAGCCCAGAAAATAACGAAGAGAGCCAAGATCTTTCATCTCAAAATGTTGACATAAAAACTGCTTAAGTTCAAGAATACCAAAAGCATTATTACCATAATCATACCATCAACATAAAGGAGCCAAATAGTGATTGTATGCCCGAAAAATTGAATCTTCTTTAAATTGCCAATTTGATTTTGAATTACAGTAATAAAAGAAAAATTACAAAATAAATTCGAGATTACAAAAATAGGGATCAATTGATTTCGATTCCCCTTTATTTTTGTGGGTTCTGGCAGCGGTGGAGTCTTGATTCTGCACTCCGTTGACGATCCGATCTCTCTGGATTGAGAAACTCCTCTCTGGATTTTTGGACTCCGGCCTCTGGAAAGTTGCCTCGTCAAAAACTCTCTCTCCAAAAGAATCTCCTCTTTTTCCTCCCCTGTTCTGAACTCCGTTCCTAATTTTATATATTGAGGAGCGCTTCTAATCCGGCTCAAATTCTTCTCTCGAATCCGATTAAATCCCCAAAAATCCGAATCACCATGCAAAACGGAACAGAAGTGGAACGGAAGCGGAAAACAACCCGCGGGTTGGCACCCGCGGGATTCCTCCCACGGGTGGCCACCCGCGGGAGAGATTCCTGCGGGTGTCGGGAGGGATCCCGCGGGAGGGCACCCGTGGGAGAATTTTCGCAGACACCCGCGGGATTCCTCCCACGGGTGCCCTCTCGCGGGATCCCTCTCGCGGGTTGGCACCCGCGGGTGGACCCCACTGTAATTTTTTTGTTTTTTTTTGTGTCTATATAACCCCCTCCAAAGTTTTCGAAGTTCTGTATTGAGTCGTACTGAATTTCGAAACACTTTGGATTATTTAATTTTGGCTATCAGACGTTTTAAAGGATTTTGTAGATAGAGATAACTGTTAACATATTCAATTATTCAATAACAAGCAGAGGTATGATTTTAACGTGCTCATCAGATAACTAGTAGAGGTATGATGTTAACGTACTCATTGGGTGACAAACAGAGCTATGATGTTAACATGCTTATTTTAGGTCAAGCAGAGGTATCATGTTAACGTGCTCATTAGAATCCTAACCGTTCAGTGACATCTAGTATGATGATCAAGGAAAGACTGAGGTGACATTAAACGTGTCTTAGAGCTCAACCTATTCAGATGATCTGGTCGTGATAGGGACAAGCTGACTAAACAGAGGTGACGGTTAACGTATTTAGTTTTGGAATCGGACTATCAGAGGTAACTGTTAACTTGATAGAGAGATGATTTTCGTCAGAGCTAATTTTTAACTTAACGATATCAAAAACAAGTTCATCAGAAACTGTGATATTGGACTTGATGAAGTGTGAATTTTCTTTTCTGTCAGAGGTAAAATCTTAACATGACAGGAGATTTAATCGGATTTTATCTCATTTGATTTTGAATTATGATGTCAGAGGTATGATTTTAACTTGACAAATATTTTGGAGTGTCGCTTGCTCTGCTGGAGAAAAATTACGAGAAAAGTTTCGTTGTCAGAGGTGAAATCTTAACGTGACAAGAGATTTATTTGATTAGGATTTTTAGTAAACCCCCAGCTATTAACGGATTTGATTTGCTTTTACCAACTACCGTTTGAGTTGGGCTAGCCATGCTATTCCCCTCAGCATTGTGAGTTATCGAGAATTTTGTTTGGGCTTAAATGTCAAACTTTTCCTCTTCCCTTTACCTTAGCAGCGTTGGACAATTCATACTTTTACCCCTAGCATGAAGAGGTTGGCAAGAAATTTATTCTCTTCCCGTTGTCTTAATGGCATTGGGCAATTCATGCTTTTTACCCCCAGCATGGTGGGGTTGGCGAGAAATTTATTCTCTTCCCATTACCTTGTCGATGTTGGGTAGTTCATACTTTTTACCCCAGCATGGTGGGGTTGGCGAGAAGCTGATTCTCTTCCCTTTGCCTTGATGGAATTGGGTAGTTCATCATTTTTTTTATTTTATTTTATTATATATATATTTTTTTATTTCTTTATCTCTCTCTTTTTTTTTTTTTTTTTGCGATGACGTCCCTTTTTTTTTATAAACGATGATGCCTTTTGAAATTTTTTTTTAGGCGATGACACCTAGCTTTTTTTATTTTGTTTATTATTTATTTATTTTGGTAAGCAATGAGGCCTTGCAAATTTATTTTTATTTATTATTTTTTTTATTTTTTATATTTTTTGTTTTTTATTTATATATTATTATTATTATTTTAATTTTTTATTTTTTTTATTTTTTTTGGCATCCGCGGGTGCATCCGCGGGATACAACCCGTGGGTAGAACACTCATACCGCATGTTTTTTTTTTATTTTTTTTTATATCTTTGTCATTTTTTTTGTGGGCGATAACGCCCTTTCTCTTTTTTGTTCTTTTTTCTTTTTTTTATTTTTTTTGCCTTTTTATTATTATTATTATTATTTATTTTTTATTTTTTTATTTTTTTTATTTTTTTCGTGTGGGGGAGCGGGAGAAAAGTGCGGGTGGCCCAGGTGGGCCCCACCTGAGCATAGTACTTTTTTTTTAATCTCGCCTCACGTTTTTCTTTATTTATTAACTTTTTTATTGTAATTGGGGCAATTTCAATTTATTATTTTATTTATTTTTATTTATTACTATCTTATTATTATTATTATTACTTTATTATTATTATTATTATTATTATTTTGTCTTATGGATTTTGTATCCCGCGGGTTGCATCCGGCAATTGCATATGTGGGTTGTGTCCTTGCGGGTCCCTCGGGTTGCGTCCCTCGATTCCATCTGCGAGTTGCATCCCGCAATTTCATCTGCGGGTTGCGTCCCCCCGGGTTGCGTCCCGCGATTCCATCTACGGGTTGCGTCCCACGATTCCATCTGCGGGTTGCATCCCGTGGGTTGTATCCAGTTTGTCATTTTTTTTTGTCGGCGATAATGCCTTTTTTTTTTTTTTTTGACAGACGATGACGTCTTGTCATTTTTTTTATGGGCGATGACGCCTCATAATTTTTTTTTGACAGACGATGACGTCTTGTCATTTTTTTTATGGGCGATGACGCCTCATAATTTTTTTTTTTACAGACGATGACGTCTTGTCTTTATTTTATGCTCGATGACGCCTGTTTGCCCGAAAATTGAATCTTTGATTCCATTGCAAAATTATTTGATTACAACGAAGATTTGAGATTACAAAAATTCCGAGGAATTACAAGAACGGGAATATTAATTTATTCCCTTTTTTTCGTGGGTTCGGGTGGCGATGGAGTCTTGTTGATGCCTCCGTTGACCGTCCGACTGGAAGAGATGGCTCTGCTCCGCTTCTCAATTTTCCGAGCTCGCCCGAAATCTTTCCAAAGTCCAAGAATCCCAAAAAGTCCCCTCTCCAGTTAAATTCCTGTATTTTATAAACCGAAGAAGCTCCAAATCCGGCCTAATTCTCTCCTGAAAAATCGGATCACCGATTATCAGTCCAAAAATAGGAAATAAAACAATGGAAAACAATAAAACAACGGAAAACAACCCGCGGGTTGGCACCCGCAGGATCGCTCCCGCTGATGGCAACCCGCGGGAATCCTCCCGCGGGTGGCAACCTGCGGGGGCTCCCGCGGGGGTTCCCGCGGGCACCCGCGGGTGCAACCCGCGGGTGTGCCCACTTAGCAAATTTCGATTTTTTTTTTTTTTTTTTTTTTTTTTTTGGTATCTACATAACCCCCTCCAAAGTTTTCGAAGTTCTGTATTGAACCGTACTGAATTTCGAAATACTTTGGATTCTTTAATTTTGGTTATAGACTTTTTAAAAGATTTGGTCGATAGAGATAATTGTTAACATATTCATTTATTCAATGACAAGAGAGGTATGATTTTAACGTACTCATTAGAGGATAAGCAGAGGCATGATGTTAACATGCTTATTTTAGGTCAAGCAGAGGTATAATATTAACGTGCTTATTTTAATCCTAACCGTTCAGTGACATCTAGTATGACGAATCAGGAAAAGACAGAGGTGACATTAAACGTGTCTTGGAGCTTAACCTATTCAGAGGATCTGGTCGTGATAGGGACAAACTGACTAAATAGAGGTGACGGTTAACGTATTTAGTTTTGGAATCGGACTATCAGAGGTAACTGTTAACTTGATAGTGAGATGATTTTCGTCAGAGGTGATTTTTAACTTAACGATATTAAAAGCAAGTTCGTTAGAGGTTGTAATGTTGGACTTGATGAAGTGTGAATTTTCTTTTCTGTCAGAGGTGAAATCTTAACGTGACAGGGGAGGGATTTAATCGGATCTTATCTCATTTGATTTTGAATTATGATGTCAGAGGTATGATTTTAAGTTGACAAATATTTTGGAGTGTCGCTTGCTCTGTTGGAGCAAAATGACAATAAAAGTTTTGCTGTCAGAGATGAAATCTTAACATGACAGGAGATTTATCTGATCAGGATTTTTAGCAAACCCCCAGCTATCAACGGGTTTGATTTGCCTTTACCAACTACCGTTTGAGTCGGGCTAGCCATGCTATTCCCCTCAGCATGGTGAGTTGTCAAGGATTTCGTTTGGGCTTAAATGCTAAACTTTTCCTCTTCTCTTTGCCTTAGCAGCTTACGGCAGTGATGTATTCTTATATTCGGATAAGAATACTGTTGTGACAGATTTGTCGTGGGATTTTTAGCAAACCCCCAGCTATCAACGGGTTTGATTTTGCCTTTACCAACTACCGTTTGAGTTGGGCTAGCCATGTTATTCTCCTCAGCATAGTGAGTTGTCGAGAATTTCATTTGGGCTTAAATGCCAAACTTTTCATCTTCCCTTTGCCTTAGCGGCGTTGGGTGATTCATGCTTTTTACCCCCCGGCATGGTGGGGTTGGCGAGAATTTTATTCTCTTCCCGTAGCCTTGTCGGCGTTGGGTAATTCATACTTATTACCCCCAGTATGGTGGGGTTGACGAGAAATTTATTCTCTTCCCGTAGCCTTGTCGGCGTTGGATAATTCATGCTTTTTACCCCCTGCATGGTGGGGTTGGCGAGAAATCTATTCTCTTCCCGTAGCTTTAGCGGCGTTGGGCAATTCATACTTTTTGCCCCCAGTATGGTGGGGTTGGCGAGAAATTTATTCTCTCCCCGTAGCCTTGTCGGCGTTGGGTGGTTCATACTTATTACCCCCAGTATGATGGGGTTGGCGAGAAATTTATTCTCTTCCCGTAGCCTTGTCGGCGTTGGGTAGTTCATACTTATTACCCCCAGTATGATGGGGTTGGCGAGAAATTTATTCTCTTCCCGTAGCCTTGTCGGCATTGGGTGGTTCATACTTATTACCCCCAGTATGATGGGGTTGGCGAGAAATTTATTCTCTTCCCGTAGCCTTGTCGGCATTGGGTGATTCATTTTTTTTTTTTTTTTTGATGTTTTTTTCTTTTTTTTATATATATATATGGGGGTTTAAATTAACCGCCCTGAGCCCATTTTTTGGGAATTGTTGTGAGCCCAAGTGGTACCTTTAGACCACACACATTAGATGTGTCGGAATTAGCTCTAACTCCTTTTTTGTTCAGCTTTGAGCTGAACTGCTCCAGCATCAATCAACGCTTGAATTTTATCTTTTAAGATAAAACAATTTTTTGTGGGGTGACCTACAATCCGATGGTACAGGCAGTAATTCGGATCGTTAGTCTTCCCTGCTTCTTCAGGCCTCTTGCTTTCCGGCAACTTGAGCATCTTGCGCTTGCTGAGCAGATTGAACATAGTAGCAGTATGCTCATTCTTGAACGAATACTGCTTTTGAAGCCTGGGTGACTTTGCTGTGTTGCTTGTAGTTGGCCATGGTTTTTGCTTCGGTGTACTTTCTACCGCCATTGCCGTTATGTCTTTCCCTTTTGAACGGGAAAAATGGAATGGAGATTCGTTTGTACCGTCTCCGGTTGCAGACTGTTGCATTTCGAGACGTCGAAGTATTTCTTCGGCCTGTTCGCCCTGCTTAAGCAGATCCTTCCATGACTTGGATTCGACCGAACCCATCTTGTCTAAGATATCGGTCAACAAGTTATGTCTGCAGGTTTCCACAAGCGTATCTTGCGTCATGCCATGTGGGCATCGAACAGAAAGTTCTCGGAACCGCTCGACATAAGTTTTGACCGTTTCGCCTTCTTCTTGCTTCGCTGCTAGCAAAGATAATATGGAGACTTCTGTATCATCTTCAAAGAATCGGGCTAGGAACTCACGTTCTACATCAGCCCAAGATTTAATTGTTCCCTGGGGTAGCTGCATGAACCAAGTAAATGCGGGCCCCCGTAAAGTACTCGCAAATATCTTAGTCATGGTCGGATCATTCCCCATGAGATGTCCTGTCTGCGACAGAAAGTAGAATATGTGCTGTTGCGGCGAACCTTTACCGTCGAATGATTGAAGATTCAACGGTTTATATTTTGTAGGATAGGGTACGGTCTCCCATTCTATGGGATATGGACGGACTACCCCCACCTCTTGTAGCTTTTTGCGATGAAGAAGAGCTTGTAATTGGTTCTCCATCTTCTCTATTTTCTTTGCGTGAGGATTGAGGATAACTTTCACTTCCTCTTCCTCTCTTGAATGAGGAGGCACTTCTTCATCTTCGTCTTCGCTGTCTTCATTTATTTGGACAGGCCGTTTTCCTTTCTGCCGACTAGAAATGGACGGCGATGATTGGTTCTTTCTAGTTTGAGCCAGCAACTCAATCAAAAGTTGTTTCATTTCTTCTATGGTCTCTTCTTGTTGTTCGAGACGTTTTTCTTGTCTCTCAAGCCTTTCAGAGACTTCTTCTAGAAGCGCGCCCTCTGGTTCGATAGAAACTCATTTTGATCCTGGAGTGATTTCCTTATCCGAAGGGTTGTTTCCGACCACCTTTTTGCCTTTATTAACCATATTTGATGAGGCAGCAGGTAGATCGGTCTCAGAGTATGCCTTTTTCACCGTCCGTATTCTTTTAGGTTCGGTGATCCGCTCAAAAACGGATCGTCTCGGATGGCACTCGCAGTTTGATAGAACAGTTGAGATTAACTGTTCGCATTGGCATTGAGGAGTATTCTGTGCATAGTTCTTCTTCCAATTGAGGAATTCTCTCAAGTCTTGAGGTATCTTCTCCTCTCTATTTGCATCTTGACGTATTTTGCGTCTCAAATTTGGTTCATAATACTGGAGAGTTTGTAATATTTCAGGGCTGAGCTCTTTTCCAGCATTAGATTGTTCTCCAACCCTTCTGCGGATTCTTCTGGAGTGTGTGCTGGCCTGCGCAGTTGTACGGGCCTCGTACGCATCTGACTTGTTCTTCGGAATTTGGAGGATTCTATCATGAATATGTTCATCCGAACAGAAATTTGAAGACCTATCATCAGGTGAGTTCATGAGCACATCCTTATATTTGTTTGTAGAGGAACGGGATGGTACACCTGAGAGAGTAACCAAAAAGTTAGATGTGTGCTGTGTGCTCACTGCGTGTGTGCCCGAATAGACACCAGAACCAACCCTTGATTTTTTCTGCGGAGTGCAACCCACGGGTTGCAACTTGCGGTGTGCAACCCGCGGTTGGAACCGCGGGTTTGCACCCGCGGTTGCAACCGCGGGGTTGCACCCGCGCGGTGCAACCCGCGGTTGGAACCTCGGGTTTGCACCCGCGGTTGCAACCGCGGGTTTGCACCCGCGGTTGCAACCGCAGGGTTGCCCCCGTGCGGTGCAACCCGCAGTTCCGCCTGTGGATTTTCATTTTTGGAATTTTTTCTTTCCGATGTTTCCTGATCTGGATTTTCTGACCGCAATTTTCCAGAGGCACTATTGAGGCGGGCCCGCTGGGCCTTACGCCTCAGGTTTCTCTTCTGAGAGCGGGTCAGGGACAGGTTTGACTTTTGGCTTGACTTTGGAATAGGCGATAACGCCGTGTTCTTAACAGACGATGACGTCCTGTCAGTTCGAACGGGCGATGACGCCTCATAAGTTTTCATAGGCGATGACGCCTTTCCGGTTGGCGATGACGCCTCACATTTTTTCATCGTCACCCGGCGATGACGCCTAGGCTCCGAATCAGAGGAGGAAAGAAATTCCTCATATTTTTGCTGGTTAACTTCTATGACCAGCGTCTCAACCATTGAGCCGATCGGCACCCGGTCGGACTGCGCCACCAAATTCTCTGTGGTAAACAGAGGGGCTCCCACTGTGGTCGCCAGTTCTTGTTTGCCCGAAAATTGAATCTTTGATTCCATTGTAAAATTATTTGATTACAATGAAGATTTGAGATTACAAAAATTCCGAGGAATTACAAGAACGGGAATATTAATTTATTCCCTTTTTTTCGTGGGTTCGGGTGGCGATGGAGTCTCGTTGATGCCTCCGTTGACCGTCCGACTGGAAGAGATGGCTCTGCTCCGCTTCTCAATTTCCCAAGCTCGCCCGAAATCTTTCCAAAGTCCAAGAATCCCAACAAGTCCCCTCTCCAGTTAAATTCCTGTATTTTATAAACCGAAGAAGCTCCAAATCCGGCTCAATTCTCTCCTGAAAAATCGGATCACGGATTATCAGTCCAAAAATAGGAAATAAAATAATGGAAAACAATAAAACAACATAAAACAACCCGCGGGTTGGCACCCGCGGGATCGCTCCCACCCCCGCGGGTTGCCACCCGCGGGAATCCTCCCGCGGGTGGCAACCCGCGGGGGCTCCCGCGGGGGTTCCCGCGGAATGCAACCCGCGGGTGTTCCCGCGGGTGTGCCCACTTAGCAAATTTCGATTTTTTTTTTTTTTTTTTTTTTGGTATCTACAACGCCTCATAATTTTTTTTTTTGGATAGACGATGACGTCTTGTCTTTATTTTATTGGCGATGACGCCTCATAATTTTTTATCGTAACCCGGCGATGACGCCTAGGCTCCGAAAAAAAAAATTTAAAGATCAGATTGCTGTTCGCCGCAAAAGTTCCTTTGCTTCCTTATTTAGAGCAGTGTGCCATTTTATGTAATCAACTCTCTGTATAAATGAAATCGTTTCAGTTTCAGACATGGTTATTCATCTTGACATGGCAGTAGTTACGGTTATTCTAAGATCATGAGACTGTTGGGTTATTTATAGTATTTAAGCAATGTCGCCCATTTAAAAAAAAAAAAAGTAGAGCCGAAGTGGGGGCGTTACAATAACCCTCGTCATCCAGCTTACTAACAGATATCAAATTCTTCTTCAAATATGGTATGTGCCTAACCTCTTGTAAAAGCAGCTTTCCACCATTGTGTAATTTAATCTGAATTGTCCCCTTATCGACAATCTTGCATTCCTGTCCATTACCAATAGTCACATGCCCAAATTCATCTTGGACATAATTATCAAACCATTCTATGCGAGCAGTGTAATGGAACGAAACCCTTGAATCCATAAACCATAGATCTGACCATGATTCTGTATGAGCAGATAAGCACAAGTCATCATACTGTTTATTTGGATTCACCACATTCACTCCTTCCTTATCTATGTTTGGACAATCCTTCTTCATATGACCCTTTGTCTTATATTTCCGACACACTAATTTTTTCTTGAACTTTCCTTTAAATTTTGATCTCCCTCTTTGGTTCGACTCCCTGCTTAAACTCTACTCCTTTCTTTCCTTCTGTCATTATCAACAGACAGAGTAGTACTTGTAGAAACTGTGCTCTCACCCATACTCGTTTTTTTCAATTCATTATTCATGACTGTACTCACAACATCATCAAATTTAAGAGTAGTATTGTAAGCATTGCTTATAACCATAATAACATTACTCCAACTATCTGGTAACGAATACATAAACATCAAAGTTTTAATGTTATCAGTAAAGATAAAATCTAAGGATTCAATTTGTGTCCATAATGTATTAAATTCGTTCAAATAATTAACAACTAAACTATCAGAAAACATCCTCAAGTTGAACAACTTTTTCATTAGAAACAGTTTATTTGAAGTAGACGGCTTCTCATAAAATTTAGCCAATACTGACCTAAAGTGGTTTTCTCCTTAGAGATATTGAACACAATATATTTTGTCAGGCACAATCGAACCTGCGCCAAAACCCTCCTGTCCAACAATTCCCACTCCTCATCAGTCATCTTTTCTGGCTTTTTTCCAAACAGTGGTTGATGTAAATTCTTTTGATATAAATAATTTTCCATCTGCAACTTTCACCATTGGAAATCTGTCCCATCAAAATTTTTAATCTTTCCCTTCCTATCTTCCGCCATAACTCCCACTCAAAATCAATATCGATCTGAGTGAAATCTGACCCGAACTAGAACTCTGATATCAATTGTTAGCAAAAATAGCGGAATAATACTAATGCAACAAGCAACGGAATCAAATAGTTAACCGAAGAGAAAAATAGGAGAGACAGAGAACACACAAATTTAACGCGGTTCAGCAATGTGCGTACGTCCATAGGGACACGATCAAAAACTTCCATTATATCAAAAGAAAATTACAACTTGCTAGTTCTCAATCACAAGAGAAATTTGCAATGACGTCACACAAGAATTGAAATCAAATCTCAACCTCT